>APFE031420567.1:0-15679 GCA_000404065.3 Pinus taeda | reverse complement strand
ATGCCACTTGCAGCTACTCCCATGAATTCAGCTCATGTCCAGTCCGAAACAGATAAGGCCACCAGCTTCATTGAGCGCATCCAACATATTCGCCAGCAGGTCCATGACATTCTTGAGAAATCAAATGCCAAGTACAAGCAGCGACATGATCAACATCGGGTGCCACACAATTTTCAGGTGGGCGACAAAGTCTGGTTGCATTTGCAAAAGGAACTCCTTACTGGAGCCTATCGGAAATTAAGACCACTCCGATATGGTCCTTACACCATTACTAAGGCTATGGGAGACAATGCATTTGAGCTCAGCATTCCCCCATTCCTTGGCCTGCACCTAGTGTTCAATGTGGACCGCCTTCGGCCATACTTTCCACCATTGCTAGACACATCCGACTTTGCAGAACAGCTCCAACCCACAGAATTAAATCCAGATTGCATGGAACAAGCTGCAACTGATCGGATCATGGACACATAGATCAAGAACACTTGCCAACAGAATATCCAACTGTATCGAGTTCTCAAAGCAAGCCAACTCCTTCAGCAGGGCAAGTGGTTCACCAGGGAACAGGTTCAGCAGAAGTTTCCTCATCTCATGGAGGAGCTCAACGCAATGGGACCATTTCTTCCTAAGGGGGGAGGAATGATCCAGGTGGATATTGGTGGCCACCTGCCAAGTCCACCTGGACCACCACCATTGTCTTTCTCAGCATTTTCAGTTTCCTTAATTGTAGCACAACTTACTATTTTTAGCAGTTTTTCGGGTCCTGAACTTCCGGAGCCGTTTTGAGGCCCTAAACGACGTTTTTTGGGAATCCAGGGGCAACACAGGTCCATGGAACATGGACCAGTGTTGTCGTTCCAACAATGATAGTGCTCGAATAGATCTTTCTAATGAGCTATTGTACGCGTCAAACGGAGATCATATGCTAAAGTTACGACCCCGGGAAGTTGATGTACCAACTTACCCCCAAACGGGGCCCACAGTTTGGCGTTTCATCTCCTAGGGTTAGGTTTTGGAATGTTAAGGGTTTTTCATTGTTTCTCAACAATAAATAGGCCTTCGAGCCTCATTGTAAGTCAGTTCAGAGGCATGTAGCCCACACATCTCTTCTCAGAGATAGCTACCATCGCCCTAGCTAGTTTATTTCCATTTCTGATTGTAAGCATATTTCAGTATATTCCATTAATGAAATGAAGTATTATTTCCGCTGCATATTTGTGTATATGGTTATCTCTGTAATTTGTTGCGTTCCTGTTTAAATCCGGATCAATGCAATAGCCTGCAATCCTGGGAGTGACATTTGCATAGTTTCTGGGCTTAGCAAGTCTAGTTGTCCCTCTTGCATAGTGCAATTTCTAGACTGAAGCCCTATCTATCATTTAGAATTGCACATTTTCTGAGATGAAGCCCAGTGTTGGGCTAAATTGCATATTTTTCAGAGGGAAGGCTGCCTGGCTAGACTACACATTTTGGAGCCCAGCAGGTAGCCCAGATGGATTGCACAATTTCCTAGTTGAGCATCTCAACCAGAAAAATGGCTAAGTCATGAAGTGTCATCATGCAGGTAGGAGGCAATCAAGTTGACAAGCACAGACTGACAGGCCACTGAAACTCAGCTGAGGCCTATGTACTTGGACAATGCAAGACATTCTGCTAAGGATGGTTGGTAAGGAGGATCCAAAATGAAGTTAAGGCAAAATTTTGGAGGGTGGTTGTAACCACTACAACACTTGGCGACACACTGGTAGAACTCGAGCTCTTTGAATGGACCTTGTTTCATGGAAAGCAAGTCTAACTCCTTTGAAAGTATTGTTCGATTCTTATATCATCTTGGTTTCTGCACTAGCTTGATTGAAATATGTAGCACCCGCTATGCTCTTGGTCGGTCAATACACATTCCAAGCCAAGTCAACATATTTGTTTCGATTGGGGATGAGGAGTATATTGGTACACAAGAAATATGATAGTCAGAGTCTAAGTTTCATCTCTGGTGTTGCTCCTTTGCAAGCAGGCCTAAAAATTACCCTAACGGAGTCACGTAGGAACACAAGCATCGCTCCGCTGCCAATGAACCTGATCAGTACCCCGACAGAGTTACTTGCATCACCTCTCTGTGCAAGAAGCCTTTCTCTTCTTTCACCTTATTTTTTCAAAATCTTTCACATTTTCATTTTTTTCATTTTTCATTTTTCATAACTGTGCGTAGCACTTATTTTCTTCAAAGGCGAAAGAGGGATCCCAACATATTGAGAGCAGAAGAGGTTGTTCCTTTAGAGAGGTATTTTGTATATACCTCTGACATACTTGTTAAGTTTTTACCCTACACCTTACTCTACTTGGCTGAGATAACAAGTGTTAACCCAAAACAACTGACTAGAGTAGGTAATACTAGTTAACGTGCAAGTGTTGTGTTTTCACAAAGGTTCACTTCGAACAAAACGTATTTTCCATTGACATATCATTGACTAAAGACAACAAGTTATTCATACAGACATAGGACATCAGATAACCAAGTTTTGATATTTGTACAAGTCCTCTTGTACTTGACCTTGCTTATTTCAAGAGTCACGCACAGTTTCATGGGAAACTAACCTATGGACATAAAACAAGAAAACAAAACAAAACAAAGAGAAAAGAGCAAAAGTAAATGTGAAATCCAAGCAAGTAAGAAAAGCAAGCAGGAATCAAACAAACACACAAAGTAAGAAGCAAACATGCATGCAAGCAAACACTACTCCTACTCCTAAGCCAATGGTGCATGGGCCTGCTCACGTAAAGTGATACTTCCAATGCACCCACAGGCACATTGGTCGACCCATGTTGGTGAAGGCATGGTTTAGAAAACATCACAGTCACATGAACCAACAAACATGAAAGATATAACAATGAATACAAGCACACTCCGAGTTTAAATGCATCCACAGAAAAGAAAAAAATGGAAGTGCATGTCATGCACTCTATGGACTTTCCATGGTGATGTGCTACACTACGTGCATATGTTAATAATATGCACTCTCTTGACTGTGACATGAAAGAAAACATGAGAAACATAGACAACTTACGCCGTGCAAGTGTGCTTGTTGTGTAAGATTCCTCCAATGCATAAGCGATGGGATCATGTAGTTCAAGTGGAGGAAGCAAAATTTGCGTGTGGGATTGATATTCAATGCATACAGATGAGTGATGAGGAGCCTTGGGTGTTTCAAAAATTTCCTAATCAGCAATTAAACTAACCTCAAGACAGCGAGGGCCTGACATAACCATCAACTCGGGTTGAAGTGCCTCAACATTCTGCGGGGTTTCAACTTTGTCGACAAATAGATCATCATAAAAATATGGCATTGAAAAATCAACAGTGATAGAATCAACATCGTGATAAAATATGGGAGTAAATGGATCACAACAACTACGATCAGAAAAATCAGTGATTTCATCGGCATCCTCATGATCAGATAAATCAAACAGAGGGGTAGATGAGAAGCAAGAATGTTCACCCTCTGCGTTTCTGGAAAAGGTAGATGAAAAATCAAGTGGATTTTCAATGAATGATTTTTCCTCTCTGCTCTTGAATGATGGACTGACATCAGGTGTGTTCTGTGAATGGTCAGTAGTGGATGCATCCGTGGATGGATTTACACAAGGAAAATTAGAGATAACAGAATCACCAAAGATGTCAGGAAAAAGCGAAGGAGGCACAGACAAAAGGAGTTCATCCTTCGCCGCAGGTTGATGTTCAAGTTCCCAGTGATACTCATCATAAATAACAATGAAGGGTTGGTTTTGCAACACCAACTCCGTCGGTGGCTTCATCCTCGTTCATAACAAGTGTAAAGCCCAAAATGGAAGAACACAAGACAATGAAATCTAGAGGATTAGCAGACAAGGAAGACGAAGGTTGAGGTAACAAATGCATGTGACAACCCATTGGCTTCATAACCAAATCTGCGTGAAAATTGAGAGAAGTGATGATGGGAAGATGTGAAAGTTGAACAGACGTGTGTGCATGTTCTCCCACATCACTTTGTGGTGCTGGAGCTGTTACATGAGGGGAAAGCAGACAATCACCTGTGACAGCGACTGTGTTCGCTTGTGATTGCGTAGATCCATCATCGAAGTATGTTTAGTGGGGTTTGAACTTAAACTTCATCTTGGGATAGAATGATTTGTGAAGGCAATATTCGAATTTGTCCCAAATATATTGGAATTTCATCTGGTTTTTTGGAGCTTCAAACTGAAGTACACAGAAGTGCTGCCAAAAATCCATAGGCGATTCATGCAGAGTCTTCCGTTGTTTTAAAAAAAAATTGTCAATAGGTTCAGGATCAAAATGATGGAAAGTAGATTCAATTACATCACTGAACTACTTAAGTGAGTGCATGCAATCGTGAGGCAGGTTACGACACCATCGTTCTGGGGATTCGTGAAGTGCGTGTGAAAGTAAAAAACTGACCTCGACTTCATCGAACACATCTGCATCCTCCAAGAATGCAAGGAAGTCGTGTAAGTACTCAGGCCAGGCCACTTCGCCTTCACCAATGTACGTGAATTTCGACAAGAGATCATAAAACTCCCTCGTGATGTCGACAGGTTGAGCATTGGACAGACATCGTGGAGGGAGGAGTCTAATGATATCCATGATAGATGTGTGAAGATTCAAACTAGGATGTGAGGACTTAGATTGTCATATGGCCATCCTTCTAGCGCCATAATTGTTGACGGTGTTGGACCCACCAACATGTCAGGGGATCTCCCCAGTAAGAAGTCCCAACTAGACCTCAGACCGTTTGGTGTAGGAGTCCCAGCAATGGGTAGTACGGTATCGCCTTAACCACGGTTGCACACAGGGGTGAGTAAGATATCCTTGTTGGTAGCAAGGGTGTGAAATGTGCAGCAAGTCAAGGAAGGTTCATGAACAACTCTAACAGACGGAACGGGGGTATGAGTGTGCCTCTTAGAAACCTTCGTAGCATGCAGATTGAAAGGGAACACACGAGAAGCAAGACACCATAAGATGGAAAGCAGCTTAGCCAATGATCCAAAGTGATTGTAATACCAACTGCACATTTCGATAAGATTCATACAAACATATACAAAAAGGTCCATACATACATGTGTAAACAACAAGTACATATATCATTAGAGTAACCAAGATAGTTGAACTACAATAACAACATACGCATGAAACGTGTTAGCTCTGTTATATTAGGAAAGTGAAAGATCCAATCATACATACAACCATGACCAACCACTAGTCCTGATAGCAAAACGTTACATTCATTGTTGCATGTTCCTCCAAAGAGATATACTAGCTCTACACTGTGGAGAAGCTAAGGCTCATTACAATACACTCCAAGCTTTCTCTAAGATACACCTATAGGAAGCTTGGCTCCCAAAAGCCTATATAATGAGTTATGAGGTTCTATAAATAGAAAAGGGTGGGGTGACCCGTAACATTCCCCTTTGTGACTCTTCACCTACCCTCATGAATCTTCAACTACTACATGACTGTTACATTCTACTATCGACACTTGGTCTTTCACTTTTACAATATGTTACATTACAATATGCACATGTACCCATGTGAGACAAAATAGGCTGGAGCAAGCCATGCAATATATCACTAAGACTCTGACAATTGTGGGAAGACCAACTCTTCGACATCCTTCGATGGTCGACGGTGGAAAACTGATGCCAAGCTTAGTAGTCCATTATGGTGTCTGCATGCTCAATGGTGACATTCTGCTGAAAGAAAACTCTTCCCTCTGTTGCATCCAGGTACATTGATTTGGCACCTTTGTCCAACTCATCTGATAACATGCACATCATAGTCTTGAGTGCATTCGAACCAACAACATATTGATGCATAGTGTTTACGCTGATCTCCAAGTCTATGTGGGTGGCTAAACGCACCAACTAATCAAAGTAAATGTCTAGCTCCAGTTGAAATTGGTTCTTTGACTTTGCCTTGGTGAGTGTGCCAATGGATGGGATCGCGTGCGTGCGTACAATGACATCCATGCTTCTGAACACCCGTGCATGTGAAGCCTGCAAACTAGTGATGAGCTGCGAGAATTCCTCATAGTTCCGGATGTGACTCCAGATGTGTGCCTTCAACTCTAATGCCTTTGGCTTCATCATCTTTGGAAAATTCAATGGGGCTCCTTTGTACCTCATTGTCCATGTTTGCATGCGATCAACAATACTGTGCAGATTTTACAAGATGCGTGCTCTCCTAGCACAGCGCTACTGCCAACCATTAACATGGGCAACTGACTTATGCATAGTGACGAACTTGGAGTACAACGTCCACATGACTGTCTCGAGAGACGATACTTCATCCAGTATCGCTCTCCTCAATTCTGCTCTAGCAGATGTTGTAACCTGTTCTCCTCCCTACTTGGCTACTTGTAACTCCTTAGCCATACGCTCATCTCATCTATAGAGAATCTAACACTCGATTTGGTGGCTTCGGCATATGATTTGGTAGTATTAGCCAATGTTGTTGGATTATTGTGCACATCGGATACGATCACTCGTTGCTTCAACTCCTTCCACTCCTTTTCTGTTTCCTCCATCCTCTGTTTCTCTCTTAGCCTTTGCGCGATCCTCCTGTTGCATTGTCACCTCTTAGCCTCAATCTCCAAAGTTGCTTTCAACACAAGTGGATCTTCTTTGAACTTGCATATTTACTATGCCTCTGCATTGTCAATAACATTTCTCTTGCCTTTTTCAAGCGCAGGTCTGCTACCCTCTGCTGCTGCTGACGATGCTACTCTCTGCGAGGTTGCTTCCCTATACTTTTCTAACCACTCTATAACTATGCCGACTGGTTCATTAGGCCTGGAGAAGTTATATCAGTATATCCATGGGTCTTCCTCAGGCCAATGACATTCCCCATGGATCCAAGGATGTTGCACTCTCGTACAGTGGTCATTCACTAAGAAATGTGGGTCATACAAATTGAAACTTCTGGTGTAGAGGTTGAATATTTTGAATTCTTCCATCTAAGCCTCATCATGCTTGAGATTTCGTATCTCATATAACTTGATACATAAAGGAAGAGCAGGTCAAGGTGCCTTCTTCTTCTTGTGCAATATTTCTGACAACCTTGTCGAGATGTGATATGACACCTCTTGCATGATGAGCTTGTCCATGGAAAACTTGGGTAAAACATGTGGAGCCTTCTATGCGTTGTACATCCGTATGAAGGTGCTAAGGGGTGAGGCATTCCAATATGCTATGTCGATCAATGCCTCCATCGCTGCCTGTGACAAGCAAGGTGGATCCTACTCAAATATCATTTTGTACACCGGGGTGACAAAGTGGTCTAATAATTGTATGATCACTCCACGGAAGCTGCATTCGGAGAACAATCTGCAATCAGTGTGCATAGAGGTTTTCGAAGGTGTCCATGCCCAACCCAAGCCTGGGAACTTTTGACGGGCACAAACTACATCCAATATGTAAGCGGACATGTATATTTTCACTTGCTGACCGTTGGGTGGATGTCGTGCTTCTGTCACCTATTCCTTCAACCTGAGAGCCAACATGTCAGACCCGTTGCAAGGTCTTCCAATGCAATGACCCAACTCTGTGGGAAGGTCTCTATGATCTCTTGGCCATATAAGAGGCATACACATATGACCAAGTACTGATATGCCTTTCGCAATATCTTCATCTTGTAAACCTGGCTAGGTGTTGTCCTAAACTTGGCTCAATCTTTCACCCAGCTCTTCAAGATATCTCTTGAATTTTCATTGTTCTTGGGTCTGCTGAGGGGTTTCTCCATTGTGATTTATGGTTATGGCAAGTGATACATATCCTGAAAGTCCCTCGCCCTAAAGGTAGCAAGATGTGTTCCAATGGCACTGCTCAACACCATTGTCTCAGGATCATTATGCGAGACAATCCAGTGGATCATGTCTGTGCATGGAAACACGGGATATCTGCATGTAATTCGGTACAAGCGAGACTTGTGAATTTTGACATAGACCCTGTGGTCTTCCAGAATTTCCTCAAATGTGCCTGAGAATGTATCATTGATGTCCTACCATTTCATCCTGATATCTTTTTATATGAACGTCTCAGTGTCTTCATAGATAGGTAAGCTCATAGTAACTTACTTAATTGCATCTCCAGTTGCACTTTCAACGGTGTCCTTTGACCCTGCTCTCTTGGAGGCCATTATATTTGTAGTGCTGCAAGACAGACGAACACCTGGGATACCTAAAGGCATAACAACACTCATGGCAAGAAATATATCATTTGAAAACCAAAACAACTTTGAGGACTGACATGCAACATACCTAGGTGACTGACTGGGAAGACTGTGCAATTTTCACCGGGAGGCTAGGAGACTGACTGAAAAAACCGTGTAAGGCACATTCTGGGCTATCGGGAGGCTGATTGACTATTGGAATTGCGCAATGCACAGTCCAGCCTGGCTTGTTGAGGACTAAAACTTTGGAATGCACAGTTTCAGTCAGCAAGGACAGCAAACTACATTTGTGTAGTTTCTGGGGCCAGCAAGGCACTGCCTCTCAGAATTACGCAGAGCAAGCCTAGAGGCCAGTGTTTTGCAAGATTTGTGCAATTTCTGGTAGGAATGATGAGCCTTCATTCTCAGAAATGCACATTTCCAATCAGGCAAGGCAAGGTCCAGGCCAAGGCAAGCCAGACCCACTGACGAGCGACTGAAAACATGAAAAGTTATGAATGAATCACGAAACTAAGTGCAAACAAGAGTGACTGAACATGCATGCAAATAGTAAGTGCAAGATTCAAAAAATGGGACAACAAGCATGTGTGCAAATCGAGTCACCAGAATGACGATCATCATTGCAGAAACAATGTCATGCATGCGACAAGAGTGATATGTAATGAAAAACTTGAAACAATGCTTCTACAAGCTAATATGCATTAAAACGATATCATGCGTTCAACAAAACCAAGCTAATATAATTCACACAAAGTGAAATACAAAAAGTGACAGAAAAGTAGCAAAAGACATGAAAATCAGAGTTACTCGAAAAGTGTTGAGCTTAGTGTGCAAAATGCTCCTAGATACGATGTGGGATATCAGAGCTCTAGGATCGATGTGAGGAATGAGATCTGAAGCATTGAATAAGTAAGTTTGATAAGATCGAGGCTTATGACGCGCATGCCACAAATCTAGGAAAAAGCGACACTTTGCGAGAGGTTTCTAAAACGACTTTTGCATGTAACCTCCAACTGCTAAAAATAGATCCCTAAAATCTAGGGATGTTTTTTCCTTTTTTCTTTTTTCATTTTTGGGAAAAAGCAGCCCATGCATGCAAATCAAGATTGGTCAGTCCTGGAGGGAATTGGTCAACCTTGAAGCACATGCAACAGCGTGCAAGCCTGGGAATGACATTTGCGTAGTTTCTGGGTTGTGAAAGTCTAGTTGTCCCTCTTTCATAATGCAATTTTTGGACTGAAGCCCTAGTTGTCATTCATAATTCTGCATTTTCTGAGATGAAGCCCAGTGTTGGGATGAATTGCGCATTTTTCAGAGGGAAGGTTGCTTGGCTGGATTACACATTTCTGGAGCCCATCAGGCAACCCAGATGGATTGCTTAATTTCTGGAGGGAAGGTTGGTTCCCCCTCAAAATTGTGCAATTTCCTAGGTGAGCATCTCAACCAGAAAAATGGCTAAGTCTCGGAGTGTTAGCCTGCAGGTGGGAAGCAATCAAGTTGACAAGCACAGGCTAGCAGGCCACTGAAACTCAGCTGAAGCCTATGTACTTGGATAGTGTAAGACATGTTGCTAAGGATGGTTGGTAGGGAGGCTCCAAAACGAAGCTAAGGAAAAATTTTAGAGGGTGGTTGTAGCCTCTACAATAGGGCACGAGACATTGGGGTGGCCACATCTTTACAAGAACGATCCAGAATTCAGCAGCATATACCAAACACTTCTAGAAGGGAAGAAAGTTCCAAATTTACACCTTTAGGATGCACTTTTATGCCACCTTGGACACATATGTGTTCCTTCAAGTGAGTGTGCCAAGATGATTTGGGAGGTGCACTACAGTCGGGTCGCTGGACATTTCGGAGTAGAGAAAACAATGGTCATATTGCAAAAGTATTTTTATTGACCGAAACTTCATCAAGATGTTGGGAAGTACATTCGATCCTTCATCGCCTACGCCATTGCCAAACCATCCATCAAGAAGTAAGGCTTGTATACTCCTGTACCTACTCCTAGCGGCCTTGGGAGTCTGTCTCCATGGATTACGTGTCGGGCCTTCCTTCTACTAAGCACGACAACGATTATGTTTTCATGGTCATTGACAGATTCTCTAAAATGGCCATCATGGCGGCCTGCAAGAAGAGTATCACAACAGAGGCCATTGCTAAGCTCTTCTTTGAGCGAGTGTGGGTACACTTTGAGATCACACAGTCCCTTGTCTCAAATCGGGACAACAGATTCCTAAGTGCATTTTGATCAAATATTTGGTCGATGTTGGATACAAAACTTAATAAGTCCACGACTTTCCATCCCCAAATTGATGGCCAAACAAAGGTTGTCAACAAGATGTTCGTACACATTCTGCGCATGTACAAATCAAAGCATCCATGCACATAGGATGAAAGTATCCCCTATGTCCAACACAGCTACAATAGAGCTCTCCATAGCTCAACAGGCCACAACCCCTTTCAGGTAGGGCTCGGATTTCAGCCATTATGCCCCATTGATGTGGCCATACCATTTGCAACCACTCAAGTAGATTTGACTCATGTTCAGTCTGAAGTTGAAAGGGCTAACAACTTCATTGAGTGCATTCAACACATCTGCCAAGAGGTCCATGATATATTTGACAGAGACAACACTAAGTACAAGCAGCGCCATGATCAACATCGAGTGTCTCACAAGTTCCTGGTGGGCGACAAAGTTTGGCTACATTTTGCAGAAGGAGCACCTTGCTAGACCCCACCGCAAGCTTCGCCCACTCTGATATGGGCCATACACCATCACCAAGGTTGTCGGTGACAATGCCTTTGAGTATCCCACCATTCCTTGGTTTGCATCCAGTGTTCAATGTAGATCGCCTTTGGTCATACTTTCCACCATTATTTGACACATCTAACATTGCAGAACAATTCACACCAATAGAGCTCAACTCGGACTGCATGGAACATGCCACAATTGATCAGATCATGGACACATAGATCAAGAACACTTGCCAAGAGAGGATACATTTATATCGAGTTGTCAAAGCAGGCCAACTCCTTCACCAAGGCAAGTGGTTCACCAGGGACCAAGTTCAATGGAAATTTCTTCACCTCATGAAGGCTCTGCACACAATGGGGACCATTGCTTCCTAAGGGGGGAGGAATGATATAGGTGGATATTGGTGGCCACCCACCTATTCCGCCTAGACCCCCCAGTCAATTTCATCTGTTTCCTTTTTCATTTCATCATTTACTATTTTTAGCAGTTTTTCGGGTCCTAAACTTCTGGAGCAGTTTTGACCCCCCTAAACAGCATTTTTTTGGGGCCCGCAGCAGGCCCATTTCCATAGGAAGGGGCCTGCATCAAAACCTATAGTACTCGGTGTGGTGTAGGTAAAATTTTAAGTGCAGACACAAACAATTCCTCTAGCCCGAGAGCGGGTCTAGCCACAAACAAACATTCTATGGAAGATTTAGAGGGCCTATCTCTTAGTATGCTATCTGTTTGATGAAAACCTTATTTCCTTGCTCCATTTATCTTCTGTTTTTTCTTGTGAACACCTGAAACAAGTAAACAACAACAAACAACAACCGTGATAATATACAAATTGTATTCAACCTACTTAACAAGTCAAGAAACATTAAGCCATAAACATGTGTGTTACAGGTCTATTTGGGCACAACACTCCCGACATTTAGATCAATACTTTTAGGTCTCATCAAACCCTAATTCAGTTGTTACATGCCCTAGACAAGTCAACTCATTGAATGCTTCCTTCTATGAAAGTTTCCTGGCCTGAATCCTTCCTGAAATGCCTCCTTGGGACACCAGTGTAGCCTAAGCCTTGAGACAGTGTGCCACAAAGAAAGTAGGCCCACTGTGGCTTGCTCTACAGTGCACTTAAGCCCTCTTTGACCTGCGTTGGGGGAGATTGAGTGAAATTTTCATAGGGTTCTGGGAATATTCCTTCATTCTAGATGATTCTAGAAGGATCCCATCTCTTATCTCCTCCCATGAGCTCAAAATTGGATAGGCTAAGGAACCATTAACCTCCTATCCTCTCATCCTTTGCTCCATGGAAACTAACTCCAAGTTTGGAAGGCCATTCAATACCCTCATTTATTACAAAATCACCTCCACTTCCTATAAATTGAGCACTCATCATAGTGATCAGGGGGCTCGAATCTCAATTTTGTAAGAAAATTATGTTGGTTTGAGAATTGAGTTTATGTTAAGCAATGTTATGCTGCTAGAGTAGTGTGCTTTTGATGTGGCGAGGGTTGGACTGAATCTGAAGGAGTGGCACAGGATCGAACTATATTGGGTGATACTCTTCCTTCTACATTAATAAAGAGCTTATTCTTTTTCTCATATGATTGTTCATATCTGTGATGATTATGTGTTTCAATGTCTTTGATTCCATTGTTTTATATTAGATATATCATGTATGCTTTGATCGTTTCTTGTTTCTATTTTTCTTGATGCAGGTACCTTTTGAGTAGATTTAGTTGAAGTGGGAGCAATGGGGAGCAATTCAAAAGAGATCAAGGAACCGAAAGACTACAAGTAAGTTCCTCTATCTCATCTATCTTCTATAAGAAAAGGTTAAACTACTTTCTTTCTGTTGTTCTAGGTGTAGTCACCCACCTAGGGAAAATGTGTTTATCCGTAGATGAAAATTCCATATAACAAATTGGCAACCATACTGGGGAGACGAATGTTGTTCTTGGTGGCTTACCCTCATCATATTACATCCTAGTAGACTTTGCTTGACTTTATTGATCTTATTTCAGTCTTTTTGAAGTGCTTTTAGTCAAAATTTGTGCTTGAACGTCTCTTGATTTGACTCTCTAGCACCAGCACGGTGTTGGTCTTGACACAGTGCACTGTAGAGAAGCCCCTGCCTTAGAGACAACGCATTGCAGTGCACTTTCTCCCACTCTGGCCTACTCTGATTCCTCTTAGGCAAAAAAACACACCTTTGGCTTGATTATTCCAAAGTTTCTTCTGTTTTTGTTTGTTGAAAGATCAATGATTCTTGTGGTTCTGAAATCAATTTTTATTTCTCCTCCTAGCCCAACTTTGGCCTTGATTGTTTAGTGTTTCTTAAATGATTTCTTTATCATTATCAATCCATTTTCAAAGTTAGCGTATATTCGATTAATCTTTTCTGAAAAGGAAGTGTCGTAAAGTCTTCATTTCTTTAAAAAGGAATTGTCGTAAAGTCTTCGTTTCTTGCAAAAAGTACTGGTTGATTGTATGTGCATTTAGTTTCCCTTTGTTCATCTAAACATTAAAGGAAATGAAAAGAAAAAGTTGCATTATGCATCTAGAGTTTTGTGTGTGCTTGTAGGAATAATATAGTGAAATTGCATTAGATGTGCTCTTTTCTCTTTGATTAAACATTATGATTTCTCTATCCCTTGTAGTTGTTAGCGCTCAAATCTACCTTAGGCTGAAATAAGGTAAAACTCAAGGCTACATCAAACCACGCTCAGCCTCGTAGCTAGCCCTACGAGGACAGGAGAGGGCTCTCTCCGGGTCAATCTCGGCAAAAGATGATTGATGAGACTCGAGATGACTGAAATAGAAGCTAATTTTAGGCTAGGTATGAAGTACAAAGAGTTTGAAATTGATTTTTTTGGAGTTTTTTTGTGTTGAAACAGGGAAAGGCAAATTTGGGCTTCGGGATGAGGCACAATTTCTGCAGAGGTCTGAATGGGGCAAGGAAGGCGATCGCCTTGATGTTTTTTAAGGGAATGAATGGGTAGATCAGACTGGTGAGGAGCTAAAGAGAGCAAGAAAGTTTCAAGGATTCTCCTTAAACATGTGAGAACATTGAAAATCAAACAAATTTAAAGGCAGAGCATAACAATCTATGGATTCTACCTTAACACTTCATTTGTTCAATTGCAGAAGGTTGAAGTTAAGAGAAGAAAATACACATAACACTCAAATTACTGAGAGAAGCACACCATCAAAACATAAAGCCACATGGATCCCAAACAGTGCTGCAAAACCCTGGTCTTTCCTTTGCCAAAAATGCAGAAGTGAATGTACAATAGAGTGTCAAGCTTTTCCCAAGAGTCCAACCATGAAAATGATTTAGAAATTACATAATATAGGCAAGCCAACCCATTCCCTTGCCTCTAGGGGTCGAGCTCATCATCCTAGGAGTTGTTTCAACTAACTCTAAACAAAGCACTACAATCTAGGCAGTTAAAACAACTTGCCTCTATAAGGTAGGAAACCAATTCATTCATTAAATTTTCACCTTTTAGTGAATGAATCCTCTAGAACAAGTAAAAATGTGCCAAAATTACATCATATTCAATCAACTACATCAAGAGAAGTCAAAAATTACATCACAAATCAAAACTAGTCAAACTGGCTGAATTTCTGAGCTGAAAGATGAAAAATTGGCCAAAAATCTCTATGCGCCACGCGCCTGAGCTCTATGCGCCGCGCGCCTGAGCTCTATGTGTTGCGCGCCTTTCATCCTACTTTTGGGGCACTTTCAGGAGTCTAAATTAATCTCAGATTGGCTTGTTGGAAAGGTCTTTGAGTCTAATTTCCAACCCAACTATAATTTTTCAATTTGGAGTTCATTTGCCTTATCAAAAATCAAATCTCCCAAGACTAGTTAAAATGTGCCAAATGAGGTTGCCTCAAGGCAGAGTGCTATTGCAATCAACTTTTGAATGCCTTCCTCAACTCCAAATTGAGCTCATGATAGTTCATTGGAAATACATTTTTGTCTAATTGTCCTTTGACTCATCAAGAAAATTATTTGGCCAACCAAGCTAGGGAAAACTTGATTTTCCCAAGGTCACTTCAGAGGTGCATCAATGCTCCCGAGGCGATTGTATTTTTGACATTTCTATAAAACCATGACACCTGTGTAAAAAGGGAGGGAGGTGTTTATTCTTTGGAATGTTTTGGACAAAAACCTCTCTCAGGTTTCCAAAATTCATCTTTGATTGCTCTGAAACATCTTTTGAGTGAAACTTATCCCGATGTGTGAAACAAGGAATTTTGTCGAAATGAAGTGAAATGAAGGGGATGAGGGGCTTGTAAATTCTTGGGGAAATTTTGGTAAGTAGGGAGGGATGTTAGGAAGCAGTGGAAAGTGGAATATCAGAGATCGAGTGAGGGGAAGGGGTCCAAAAGGGCAAAACACAGGCCCAACCTAGAAAATTGCCAAGTTGTAGCAAGAAACTAAGGTTTGTGCGAAAATGAGGAATTTGGGGGATCTCAGTGATGGGAAGTGTTTGATAAGGTACATGAAGGATAGGGGAAGGTGTATGAACATCTGGATACAATTTTTGCTAATGATTTGACCATCCAAGAGTAATTAGCTTCAAAACCCTAGGAGAGGGAAATGACCTTACCTAGGCGCAACTGAAGCATGAACAAGGTGTGAAATGACCCAATGGAACCTGACATGATGATTAAAACCCTCTGAATGATGATAGAATCAGCTGAAT
>APFE031420564.1:4838-49992 GCA_000404065.3 Pinus taeda | reverse complement strand
TTTTTTTTTTTTTTTTTTTTAAAGTTCGGTTGCTATATATTAGATTCTGAAAAAATCCAGGGATTCAAACTCCACTGGTACATAATATGCGATGATTGTTTATGATCAAGAGGTTTACAAAAAGAGACTACCTCCTTGATCCTTGCTTTACTGTTTCTACTACTATCTAGAACAGAACTACTATAGATCCTGATGAAGGAAAATAACAAAAAGATACATTGACATTTCATTTAGTCTATCATGATGTGCTGAATATGCCTTGCCGTTGATTCCTCTGGCTGATCATATTTTTCTTGCTTGACGCTGGAGGAACTGGTGGCAATGGTATTTTTCTTTTCCATCATGAATTTGAGGATAGATATTGATTCCTCGGCATGGGCACAGCGGTTGATGACCTGTCTGAACTGCTCTTGGAGAGAAGCTGCCTTATGCATAAAAAGCTGAATTTCAGCCTTGTATTTCTCGGTCATGATACGCTCCTATTCATAGATCCTTCTGCTTTGCTCGTCCAACCGTCTATCATGCTCTTCTAATCTAGAGTCCAGTAATTTTTTCTTGTCGTCCAGAATGGTCTGCTAGGCCCTTATTTCCTCCAGCTCAACCTGTAAATCTGAGCAATGAAAAAAGTCTTCGCTGCGCGCCATTGGTGAGAAAAGGATGCGGTTAGTGTGGTAGGTGGAGACAGAGGCGTTGTAAGAAGGTATATTAGAGACGTTGTGCGGTAAACTGACAGGGAGGCAGAGACTGAGGAAGCTGGCGGGAGAGTAGATTAGGACCCCGAGAGTAACCGTTTTTGTTGAGATTTCAAGTGATATCCCATAGCACAAGACCAAGAGAGAGCTCAGGTACCTGATAAAGCAAGAGGGGGCAAGATAATAAATGAGCAAAGAACTGTCCAGAGAGCAGAGACTAAAGGAGCTTGCAAGGGAGTGGCTGAGGACTGCAAGCTCGACCGTTCTGATGGAGATTTGAGAGGGAAATCCACAGCGCGAGACTGAGGAAATGCCCCGGTGCCTGAAATTGCTAGAGGGGGCGGGACAGAGGTGGTTCGAAAAGGAGAGGAAGGAGGATACGGGGCCGGGAAGAAGAGGGGATGGAGTAATGGGAGCCAAGAGAAGATCTTCAGGGGTAGATACCTTGCTATATCTGCCTTTGACTTTCTTGTTAGTCACATTAACACTGATTAGATGGAAACTGTGCACTAAATAAAAATTCAATACCAGAGAAGGAGCCTGCATATGGCTCTGTGGAAGCTTTCTTGCTCCAGGATGGGACTGCTGTGCTAAGTCTTGATCTCCATGGGTGATTTTCCTGTTGCTGTGCAATGTATTTATAGAGCGGATCAGGCGATGGTCGGAGTTCCGAGCATGGCTCAGAATCACGAGGGGGATAGCTATTTGATCCAAATCTCTCAGATAATCTTTCTTTACTGAATATTTGTTGCTGCTGCCGGCGTTGAAGTGATCGTTGATATCTGCTGGCGGATGAATGCTTCTGTCAAGGGTCTGATGGTTCTGATTTTGAGTGCTGCGATGTCTGTGTGCTGTCCTTCTTCTAAGAAAACCATGCTCTTCGCACGCTTGTTTGACCAGCCGTTGCTAAACTGAGCTGTAATTGTTCTTTTTCATGGCAGAGGCTGGAGAGTGATGATATTATTGCAGCTCAATGATCCCATCAATCTTCTTACTGTGTTATTCGCCCTCTGGTCTGCCTCTTTGTTTAGAGTGCGAAGAATGTGATAAAATTTGATTTCATCAAAGTGTTTAAGGAGGAGCTTGATGGGTTCTATGTGTTGCTGCAGGTTGCTATTGGGGGATCGCTGGTTATGGATCATGAGGCGAATTATGATTGCCGAATCCCCAAAGACTAATGCCTTTTTGAGACCTAGGTTCTTTAGTTGTAATAATCCTTGATAAAAAGCTAATGCCTCTGCGTTATTGTTTGTTTTCTCTCCCAAGCTCCACTCGTAGCTGCATATATTGTCCCCAGACTCATTCAGTATTACTCCTCCCACTCCTGCTTGGCCTGGGTTGGATTTAGAGGCACCGTCGAAGAATAAGGTTGTGCATTTGTTGTTCTGTATCCACCCTTTTGTATTCTTGGGCTGATAATCTGATTTCCCACTCCTTGATTTGAGCTTGCTGCTGTCTAGCAGTTTTTTGTGTCTCCTGTCTTTGTCCTGGCCGCTCCAGAATGTGACTGATAACTAGTCTTTCCTCCACTGTGTAGTCTTCTATTTGGATTTTTCCTTTTTGCTTAGCTGCTATTGCCTCTTGAGCCAAGATGTGGGCTTTGATGCATGTTGTTTGGACACTGATTTCCTTATTTTGAAAGATCTTTTTATTCCTTGTTAGCCAAATTCTCCAAAGTAATGAGTGAGGAATGGTATCCCAGATTCTTTTCACAATCCTGCTCCTTTTTTCTTTCCATGGACAACTTTTTTTCCATTCATATATTATCTCAGCAATGTTGTGTTGGGGTTGCCAGTTTATATTACCCAAGGATGACATTTTGATCCAGCATCTCTTGGCGAATGGGCAGTCTATGAACAAATGATGAATTGTCTCCTCTGCTAAACAACAGTTGGGGCATCTGGATGGCCCATTGATCCCTCTCTTGCTTAAATTTTCAGTTGTGAGAATTTTTCCTTTTAGTAGCAGCCATATGAAAAATTTAACTTTGGGGATGGCCTCTGATTTCCAAATTATTCACCAATGATTCCAGGTTGGGATCTTATATGTATTGTTGCAGATGTGGTGGTATCCAGACTTGATGGTGTAATTTGACCCCGTGGGATCCCATCGAAGTTCATCTGCTACTCCTTTTTTTATTGGGGCTCTACTATGAAGGTTGGCTTTGAAGGCTTGGAAACTAGCTTCCAAAGCTGAAGGAATACCTGGAAAATCCCAATCGATCCAAGCACCTGTGTCTGAATCCCATTTCGATATTTTCCCCAGCCTTTGAATGCCTTTGCTATTGAGATAATGTATGATCGGGATGGCTTCTTCAATAGTATTTAGGGGTTGCAGTCCCATTATCTTATCAGTGGCATAGTTGATGATGTCCCCTCCTCCAGGGATCTTTGAAGTGTTTTGCCTGAGATAAGGAATTGCTTTCTTGCAGAGGTGCCAAATTTTGGTGGAATCTCTATTGGGGATGCCATCTTCTAGAAGTCTCTGTCTTGTGCCATTGAGGTATTTGCTTTCTATAACTTGCTTCCACCAAGCTCTTGGCTCATTGATTAGTCTCCAGGCCATTTTGATGCCAAATGCTAGATTGAGGATTTTTGGAGTTCTTATTCCCAAACCTCCTCTATCCTGAGATTGAATGACACTTTTCCAGCTAACCAAGTTAAATCTTTTTTTTTCTTTTTTCCCTCCTTGCCACAGGAAGTTTCGGAGGGCCACTTCCAGCTTGTGATGAAAAATAGTCGGAGCTTGATAAAGAGTAAATCTATATAGGGGTAGGGAGATTATACCTGATTTGAGCAGAATGAGTCTGCCTGCTGGGTTGAGCCAATGAGTTCCCCATTGCTAGACCTTCCTCTTGACTTTGTCTATTATTTCATTCCAAGTCGCTGCTTTTAATGGTCCCAGGCTGACCGGCATCCCAAGGTAGGTGAAATGGTACCATTTTGCTTTGTGTATGACTCCAAAGATGTTGGCGATGTTGTGAGCTGTTTGGTTTGAGATGTTCCAGCCATATACACAACTTTTGTGGAAGTTGACTGCTCCCCCTGAGTAGTCCATGAATTGGTTGAGGAGGTTTTTGAAACGCCTTGCTATAGTTGTTGAGGCTCCTCCAATCAAAAGAGTGTCATCAGCAAATTGAGAATGGTTAATGTTCTTGGTTCCATTCCCGAATTTGATGCCCGTGATGAGACCAACTCTTCTATTATGATCCAAAGCACTGCTAAAGGATTCAGCCATAAGAATGAATAAATAAGGAGAAAGAGGGCAGCCTTGCCTTAGCCCTCTAGAGGATTGGAAGGCTTCACAGGGGCGCCCATTAATCAGAGGAGATATCCAAGGGCCTGATATGCAAGCTGCAATGGTGCTGATAAAAGCGGAGTTGAAACCCATTTTCCCCAGGACAGCGAACAAGAAGGAGTGCCTTACCCGATCAAAGGCATTGGCTAAGTCAAGTTTAAGAACAAATCCTTTCTCTTGCCTAGAGGTGCTGGAGTGGATTGCTTCTTGAACCAGGGTGATAGTGTCATGGATTTGTCTATTAGATAGAAAGCCCCCTTGATTTTCAAAGATTAGGAATGGGAGGAGAGGCTGGAGTCTCATAGCTATGATTTTCGTGAATATCTTGTATGAGGAGTTTCACAGGGATATTGGTCGAAACCTGGAGAAAGTAGAAGGTCGATTTTCCTTGGGAATGAGAGCAAGGAAAGTTGAGTTTGTGAAGCCTCCCATTTTCCCCTTCCTTTGTATTCCCCTCAGCATTTTTGCAAGATCTTTTCTTATCAGCTGCCAATGGTCTCTGTAAAAGTTGATTGGAAAACCATCTGGCCCCAGTGACTTGTCCAACTGCAGGGGCCAAATTGCTTTCCTGATTTCCTCCTCCTCTATTTCTCGATTTAGACTTTCATTCATTCCTGGAGTAATGCCTTTGGGGAGGTACTGCAGCAGCTCAGAATAATCAATTTCTTCTTGATCTTCAGTGAGGAGACTCTTAAAATGTAGTGAGGCTGCCCTCTTGATGTCTTCTTGATTGTTGTGCTGATTGCCTTTGCTATCAGTGATAGCGTTGACGTTGTTCCTTATCTTCCTGGCTGTGGCTTGCTTGTGGAAGTAAGTTGTGTTTTTATCTCCTTCTTTCAACCATAACTGTCTTGATTTAAACCTCCACTTTATCTCTTCTTCTCTCTTTATGTGCATGAGTTGTCCCTGTATTTCCCATTCCTTATTTTTTAGCTGATGGGTGAGTCCTTGATCTTCAATTTGTTTTTGGACCTCCTCCAAGTCCTGCTGAATTTGTTTTTTGACGTTTTCTGGTTCTTGATAGCTGATTTTTGCCCATTCTTTGAGCGCTTTTCTTATGCTCCTGATTTTTGTTTCCCATATGTGGCTAGGGGAGCCTTCCACATGCTGTTTCCAAGTAGCTTCTATGATTTCTTCAGCAGATGCATTGTTCCTCCATAGTGGGTTATACCTGAACAGGATTGGTCCCTAATAAGGATGGGAGTCCATCCTAAGGAGAATGGGAAAATGGTCCGAGGCTGTGGCGCTGAGGATTCTTGAGTGGCCCGATGCAAAGGAGGAAAGGAGGGAGATGTTGACCAGAATCCGATCCAATCGCTCCATGATATTGCCCGGCCCCATCCTTCAGTTATTCCAAGTGTATTTCTGATTTTTTGGGATGATATCAACCAACTCGTGCTCTAACATTATTCCTTCCAGGTGACTTCTGAAGGGGTCGTGGGTGAAATTGCCCCCTCTTTTCTCATTCGCGTGGAGGATTAAGTTAAAATCTCCAGCTAAAATGATATTTGGGTTTTGCTCATTGTCTATGTTTTCTCTTAGCTCCTTCCAGCATTGCTCCTTTTCTCTGTAATGGTTGGGAATGTAAACATTATAAATGATGAGATCACAGTTCTTTTCTTTACTGTTCAGATTGATCCTTAACCAATTTTGGTTGAAAATGGTTGACTTGCAATCCCAATATTGGTTGTTCCACATGGTAGTAATTCCTCCAGATGCTCCTCTGGAGCTGCTGCTGGCACCTGAGAAGTTCTGATGGGCGCCTACAATCTTTTGCATTTCATTTTGGTTTTGTTTGGTTTCTTGAATCAACAGGATTTCGGGTCTTTCATTTTGAAGGTCTTTTAAGGCAGTTGATTTGGAGGGGTGCCCCATGCCCCTGCTATTCCAAGATAGGAGTTTCATCATGGCACATTGGAGCGAGGAGGTGCTCGCCTCTCTTGGTCTTTTCCTGCTATTTCCTTTTCTTGATGGCCTGTCATGAAGGATTCCATGGGGGATTGGATCCCAAGGGCAATGTCCTTTTGAGTGCTTTCTTCCCGGTGCTGCTTGGCTGACTTCCTTCCTGGTCCGAGCTTCTTGTGAAGATCACTTGTAGTGCCGAGTTCTTTTGAGGAACTTCTAGTGGTTCTAGGAGGGGGAGGCTCTGAGGAAGGCTGGGAGAGGATCAAAGAGATCAAGGGAGGATCAGACGATTCAAAAGAGGGTTGTTCAGATTGGGGACCTTCAGAGGCTAGAATCAAGAAAGGGTTGGAGGATGAGGGGAAGGGTGGATCAAGGGATGGATCTTTGGATGGGCCTGAAGGATTGGGGGGAGGGGAAGAGGGGCGGTGGTTGGAGGGGCCTGGCTGATCAGAGATTGAGTCAGGTTTGGATGGGGGGGCAGCTTTCTTTTTTTTCACGGTTTCCCATTGACCTCCTTGACCTTCAGATTCCAAGTTAGTTATTTTGGTAAATCTATTAGCAAAGTGCCCATATTCATGACATACCTTGCATTTGAAGGGTATCTGCTCGTAGTCCAGCTGCTGTATGTAGCTCCAGTCATCCACCTTAAGCTTGATGGCTTCCGGCAGTCCTTTTCCGAGGTCCACTTCCACGCAGATTCTTGCACAGGCTTGCATGTTATCCTTGGGCTCACTTCTGTCTATGTATTTCCCTACCGCGTTCCCGATTGCTTTAACCGATTCATCTCCCCAGCAATGCAAGGGCAGATGAGGAAGACGGACCCATACTGGAACAGCATTGGGGATGTCCAGTTCTGGGTCGAAATCAGGGGTCCACTTATTTAAATAAAGCCCACGGGAGTCCATGAAATAGGGCCCATTTCTGAAGATCAGATCCTTATCTGCTTTGGATTCGAAGTGAAAGGTGTAATAGCCTCTGCCATAGAAACAGATTGAGATCTTCCCTTGGATTTTATCGGACCAATTCCTTTCAACCCATCTTTGGACTGTTTTTGGTGAAGGCCATAAACCCGTAAACTGTCCTATGAGTCCTTTTTCTGCTAGTGATAGAGCTGCCATTCGAGGAAGAGATGGAGGCAGCTGGACTTCTTGGAGAATATCCAGTTTCAACGAATTTTGAAGATGCAGGCTTAGGGCGGGAAGGGGGAAGGGACTTTACCAGGTCTGAGAAGGCCTTCTCAGCATCCCCCTGGGATGGATCTGGATGGGCCATGGCTGAGGCCAGGGCACAGGTTGAGCAGGCCTCACAGCCGAGGCTGAGGCCGAGGCGCTGCACGCAGGACTCCTAGGTCGCGCTCCTGATCGCTCGCTCCTGTTCCGCTCTGCTCCGTTTCCACACAGTTCAATTAATCAATTAATTAATTAACTAATTAAAAAACAATAAAATTAAGTAAGTAAAAAAAAATTGAAAAAACAAAAAGACAAAACAAGACAAAAAACAAAGTAGATTAAAAAAAAAATAGAAATAAGACAACTAGAAAATTTGTTAAGTAATCATGATTTAAAAAACAATTGGACATAAAAAATTTGAAATATCAAAAAATATAACATTTAAAAAAATATATCCACCCTTAATACATTCAAAACTTTAAAGTGTTAAAAATAAGCCCTCTAAAAAAAAGTTGATGCTACATCAACACGTTTCAAAATAGACATGAAAATCACTAACATTTAAAAACAAATATTTATATTTGATACAAAAGAAAATTTAAAGTGTCAAAAATATGCTCTGAAAAAAGAGAGTGTATTTTGCATCACCACATTTCAAAATCAATTGATTTTTTGTTACCTCAATGAAACGGGTAATTGTATCAGTTCCCATTTCAAAGTTTACATTGTTAATAAATTATTGATTGGTAAATATGATTAATTTCATCAATTAAATGAAACGTTAAAGCTATAGTTTTAATAATTCCATTATCATTGTGGAAATTTGTAAAAGTAATAGTGATTTGTTACTTAGCTCCACAACCGACGGGAAGAAATAAACCTTAATTAAAAATAGAAAACACATATGCTTCCAATATATCACAAATGCACATGTGCCACACTTCACAACAAATCCATTGTTTAAGAAAATCTCACAGATTAACATTAATAGTTTAACAATTATTTCCCTATGCACCACCCATTCTCCCACGCAAACCTACAATAAAAACCCCTCACAATGAAAATTAACAATATTAATCATTATGATTTCCCACACATACCCCATCCTTCGCAAAGAATCATAGCTTTTAAATCAAATATTTACGCAACTGCTTTCCCGCACATACTTTGTACTCCGCACAAATAAAACTTTTAACATTAATTTTGTCATTGCCTAATAAAGTTCTCTATGCACCCTCGTTCTCCTTCACATATGCGGAGGAAACATGGAGATGAAGACCAAAAAAAGCTTATGTGAATCAATTTCTCATACTATTCCTTGACCAACAAGTTTGAGACTCGTTTCCATTATTGTGTGCTTAAATGAAGTCGCAACATGGAAAAGCATAATCAGTTTGCTTGAATTGTGATTTTCGGAATACTTTTTAGTGTTAGATTTTTTATATTATTTAGAGCAAGATTATTTTGTCACAATGTAATTGTTTTTGTTTCTTTGATTAGTGTTTTCATGTGTAGAAATATAGTCCACCCACATGCATATTACAAAGCACACTCCACAAAATCTATTATTAATAAAATAAGTATTGTTCTTGTGCCAAAGTCCTAACCAAGCTTTCAAGTTTCATTGTACAAACCCCGACGCTCCGCACAATCTATCAATATCAAATTACATATGCAATAACACCAAAAGAGTTGAAAACACATCAAGAGAAATTTTAAGAAACCCCCTCAAATGTATATGTATAATAAATGGGTGAATCCCAATGGCATAATGTATACCCTATTTTTCCAATAATGTAATATACATATATAATTTTTTAACGAATCATTCACTAAATTATAATTTTTTGTTAAATCTTCGCAAATTTTTCACTATGTTATAAAGTATTGCATATTATTGGCTAATCTTTTAAAAAATTAGAAAACATCAAAAAATATTGGTGATTCCTTGATAATGTATAGAAACATATATAATAATAGGAAAAATATTTAGTTAAACTATAATATACTAATTTTCCATGTTTTGGAAAAGAAAAATCATGGATATTGTTGCTCTAGGTTCTTATTATACACTACTGCAAATCTTTTGCATGTTTTTATCATGTTTTACCACAAAGGTATTATTACATCCCAAGGGAAAACTAGTTCGAGAGGCAACCCCAAAGGTGCGCGACGTTGAACTAAATAAATCTAAATCTAAATTAAGTATGAGAATATACAAATCTAAATATAAATATATTTAGTAAAAAAAATTATTACTAACCAATTAACCATTTATTACTAACCAAATGTATTTACTAACTAATTAACATAACTATTAACATCGGAAAGTTTTCATAATATAAAATTGTGTTTATTACTATGAGAAAAATAAATTTAGTATGAGAAGATACAAATCTAAATCTAAATATAGTTAGTGAAAAAAATATTACTAACCAATTAATCATTTATTATTAACCAAATGTATTTACTAATCTAAATATATTTACTAACCAATTAACATAACTATTAGCATCGACATTTTTTCATAATATAATGCTATTAAGGGGAGGTGGTTACGCGAAAGTTGTTGTGTGGATGAAGTTATGCGGAAGTGGTTGTGCGGACGAAGTTGTGCGGAGGTGGTTGTGCCCCTAAAATTTTCTATGAAACACATTACAATTAAAACATGCCTCCACACTTACTTCATTTCGTAGAAATTACACAACTCCTTTATTCACACATGCATTTTCTCTTTGCATAGCCTCCGCACATGCAAAACCACTTCCGCACAATTACTTCCAGACTCAATAACACCCTTTTGTTAGTCATTAACATTTTAAATGCACAACCACCTCCACACAACTACTTTTGCACGCAATAACACCCTCAGTCATTGACATTCAAATGATAATAATTAATGATCGTACGTTGTGCAATACGTCCCTAAATAAGAATTAAAAAGGAATTTGTATATTTATTATATTAATAAACTTTGCACAAAACTTTTACATAATATCCACAAACGCATAACCACCTCTGCACAACTCCTTTCGCACTCAATAACACCCTACGATCAATCATTGAGATTTGAAATTATGCACATGCTACCTCTGAATAGACAGTACTGCACAACCACCTTCGCATAGCTCCTTCCACACAGCTACTTTAGTAGTTGCAAAAAATGTTCCTATATAATAATTAAAAAAGAGAGTTATATAATTATTATTTCAATAAAGCCTGCACAAAGCCTTTTGCACATTCGTTTTATCGCACAACACTTCTTCACACAAATTTAAAAAACAAAACAAAACAATTTATTTATCACCCTCGTCTCTACAAAAGAGACCCAGTTCTCCTGCACATACTCCTTAATAATATCAATTGGAGATTTGTTTACCCCCTCCCCCCACTTATGCAAAAAATCCCTGCAACTGCATCAATTCTCACATCATTGACTGGAGCACTAACATAACGTTGCCTTGCAATTGCATGTCATACAGATTAAAAACATGATTGATTTAATACTGCATAATAAGAGTATGCCTTATAGCGAGTTTATTGAGGGGATAAATATGTTACTACATAATAATTAAAAAATAGATTTGTATATTTATTATTTTAATAAACCTCGTGCGTAGATTTGCTTGAGCGAAACTTTCACTCTAGAGGTAGCTCTACACACTACTTGTTCACACAAGAAATGCTTTGTAAACTGCCTATTCGTCTTGAGAAAACTTGATAATTATGGTAAATGTACTTAAATTTTGTTCTTTAATCCTGAACTAAGAAATTTAATTCACACCATCAACAAGGTTTCATTGGTGACCCGATTCAATATATACCAAAAAATTGATTACCATTTCGCAGTGTTATTCGACATGCCATTATTTCAAAGCATTAAAATATTAAATATAAAATCATGATTTTCAAAGCATTGAAATATTAATATTAACATGTATTTTCAAAATTAATATAAAATGAAAACCTTTGAAGTTTTCGTTGTGATTTTGAAAGCATTAAAATAGTAATATTAACATATAAATTGTTACTAACCAAGTTAATCGACATAATGGGAAGGTCCACTCAAATTCGAAACTATAGCACGTCTAATGTTGATGCTTATTAATAGTCTAATTTTCATTTTTGTTTATTAATAGCTTAATGTCAATACGATTCTAGTGCGGAGTGCAGAAGCATTCTTGTGGCTTTTCTTACCTCCGCATATGGATTTTATGTGAAAGTGCAAAGGCTTAAATTATGCAATGGGACAACCCTCGAGCATAAGCAAAAATAGCAACGAACACCTCTTGCAAACTAAGTACGGTTTCCGCACTCCAACAAAATCAATTTCTTGTGCACAATTTTTTTCTAATCAATTAGTTAAAGGTTGTGCTCTTTGCACAATGAAAGATTTGTTTTTGGTTATCTTTGTGTAAATAGGCACATGTGTCAAACTGGGGATGAATTCCATCGTGTGAAGGAAGCTTTCAATCTTTCATCGTGAGATCTTCATACTCCACACAATGAAATCTTCCCATATAAGGAAAGTTGTTTGCAAAAAGCTTTGCTGCTAATTATTTCGTTCACAAGACCAATCGAAATAGAAATCGCTTAAAATTGATATATCATGTCATTTCGAAATACAACAAAAGCTTTCTTTATGTCCAATAGACAGATATGAAAAAAATGTGATAAAATCCCTTCCAGGAGTACCCTACTCTGCACAAATTTAAAAATATGATGACAATGAACGTTATTCATGTTTCATATCAAAACAAACTATTCCCATGTTTCATGTTATTGGCATATATGTATCGATGACATAATACAGGTGCTCAAAGGATAATCCTATAACATTAAGCAATACAATCACAATAACAAGAATAAGATCAAGTTTCAAATTTCAATCATCATAGCTATGATTGAAATAAAGAAACAAAATACAAATTCATAGAAGATCAAATCCTAAGCATTAAGAACTATGATTCTCAATGGGAATCACTTGTATCAATAATGAAAATGCTCAATGGCTCATTCAGTATGATATTCTGGCATCTTCTCTTTAACTACTTAATTTTGCATTCAGAAAAAGTAAATGCATGAACCATAATATGCAAAGAGGGGACTGCAAAAGAAAATAAGGAACTGCATTTATCAAGTAGACTATGTGACATTAGTAAAATTAACAAATCACGATGATTGAATACTAGTAAACAGAAAATGAACATGCAAACATTTAAGGACAATTGCAATTTGTGAAAGCATATACGCTAATTGTTTCACTATTAGTTGCTTTCTGAATGCATGGCCTCTTGAATCAATATCTTCAACTTAGCTTGAAAGAATTCTTTCATTGTTCCCATTATAATATCTAGCCTAGCACGTTGATTGAATAATTGTTTTTCGATCTCCACCGCCTCTTCTTGTAACTAAGCAATTAAGACAAATTTCCCGTCATTAATTCTAACAAAGCCAACTAACCATTTGCCAATTTATTTTGAAGTAAAATCAGTTCTATTGTCAATTGTTCTGCCATTGACTATTTCTATTATCCAATTCAAATGTTAGCATATCTTTTGTAATCAATTTAGAATTTTGTATAATGTTTGGGTCGTTTATATCTCAAAAATGTTGCATCGCCTTTAGAAACGAAACACTTCTCCTATTCTCTATGCTCTCATATTTAGAAATAATGTTTTCTAGTATACTGATTCTTTTGGATCATCCAACTTTGATTTGCCTCATTCAATTAGCATTTGGAAGTTCTATGTTTTTATTGTCCATATAATACAACAATTCAAGCCTTTGACTAAAAGCAAGTCATTGTTAACAAAATGTTTGTCTTCGTTAATATTACTTCTTACGAAATCGACAAATGAATTGATTTCCTGTGCTAACTATAGCAGAACAAAAACCACTTTCCATACATGTTCAATGATTTCTAACCTCTCGCACACATTACCAATAATATGACATTTGATTGCATTAACCAGTTGCAGAGCTCCAATAAATCCATGAGATGTGCTAGCAGTGGGAATTTCATATTGTTGAGTTTGTATTGCCAATGAAGTCGTTAACAAAGGCCCTAGATTCAAAGCATTTTCCAACATTTCTATTGTTACTTTCAATACTAGGTTATTTGCTTTTTGTTGCTTAACAAACACTACAAGCGCATTTCTAGTAGCTTCAAGCAATTTTGGGACCAGACATGTGGTCTGTTGAATATTTTATGGGAACCTTTGATATCTTGGGCAAGGACCTCCTTAGAAATATTAAGGAATCCAAAACATCGACCCATATGTAGGCCTCTTTCAACCCCACATTCATAACTTTAATTCCTAAAGTGGACAATCCCTCCACTTTCGATTATTTCTGCCCTATATCACTGTGCAACTGCATTTACAAGGTCATTATTGCAGTACAACAGACGGCATGATATATGCTAAAGATGCATATAGATACATTGTGTCTTCTATGATTGACTCTAATTCAGTTTGGTGGCATGTCAAATTATGGAGGTGGGAGATTACATTGAAGTTGAAGATATTTGGGTGGCTATGCTTGAGGAATAAAATACTTACTTGGGAAAATATATGTGAAAGAGGCTTTATTGGTGTTAGGATTTTCTCAATTTGTAGAAAGGGGTGGAGAACATTATGCACTTATTTTTGAAGTACACTTTTACTTTGGATGTTTGGAATTTTGTTTTACTGGAACTAAAGATACATACTTCTTGGAATGGAAGGGATTTAGAATACTACTTAAAGGATTGGTATTCACATTGCCCTATATTTGCCACTCTTCCCATATACAATGTGTGGGGTATTAGGAGCACTAGGAACTATTTAATTTTTTAAAATAGAGACTTGGTCCTCAAATTTACAATTTCTAAGATTTTGAGATACTTCTTGGAATTGGGGCCTAGTAAAATAGCTGTAAAATCAAAAATTTTCATTACATCATCGATGATGGGAGTATTCCCAAAGGCATACTTTGATGGGGCTGCCAAATCATTTATTTGTGGATGTGGTGGGGTGATAATTTTGGACCATTTACATCTTTTTAGGCTACATCAGGGATGTTGAAGGGGGTCTAATACGAAAGTTGAAATATTTTCTTTATGGGGGGTTTTATTTTTTCCAAAATACCTTGGCTTGGAATCTCTACAGATATTTGGAGACTTTAAAGTGGTGGTTGAATGGATTAAGGGAAAATACTATTTGGATATAGCTTCACTGGGCCATTGGAAGCCGAGGGTCAAAAAATTGTACAACTCTTTCAACTATATCAGCATAGAACATAGTTTCAAATAATTAAATGAGCAGGTGGATTCCCCTTCTAAAAAAGGTTTGGAGGCACAGTTGGGGTCTATTTTTGTAGAAGAATTTGTTGTTGGGGGTTTGGTAGCTACTATCTAGATTCATTTTTATTGATTTCTTTGGGGTGTGACTCTTATCATTTGTCGCTTTTTGGAAAATCTTGGTAGTATATTTTGGTATCTCCATTATTGGTTTCTGATTGTTGATATGCATGGTGATTTGTCTTTATTTTGATATGCGGTAGATGGGTGGATGATATTATTATCTATGGATGAAAGAGAATATTTGCAATATACAAAATTTTGTTGATGTAAACACTTTTATATAAATATACAAAATTGTTATTTTTTTCTTGTTGAAAAAAAGGTCATCACAAAAATCATTGCACAAAGACTTAGACCCATTCTATCCAATTCATTAGAGAAATTTTGAGGTCTAAAATGGGCCTCTTAAGGAAGATTATGAAACAATAATGGAAATAATAAAATAAGATTAGATTACCTGATCAAGTTTTGAAGGGAAAAAAGGAAAAAATATTTTTTCAACTCGTATTTTCAACTCATCTCCCTATGATTTTACTCAAAATTCGAGCAGGAGCACTTGTTGGATGCATAATTTAATTTTTCATTCAAGGAATACTCATGTTGCATATTTTTTATGGACCCTACTACATGAAAAGTAGGGTCCATATAAAGTGTGCAACATGGGTACTCTTTGGATGCAAAACTAAATTCTGCATCCAACAAATGTTCCCACTCAAAATTTGAGTAAAATCTTAGGGAGATAAGTTGAATTAAAAGATCTTTATTTTTTTATCATTTTACCTTTTTACTCCAAAAATGGTGAATCATCCCCTCATCATATTGAATCTTATTGATTCTTATAAAGTTGATCTTTATTGTACATTTTTGTATTGAGACTCATTTTTTACCTCAAAATTTCTCTAATGCAATCTCAAAGGAACAGATTGCTTTCATGAAAGGGAGACAAATTCATGAAGCTATTGGTGTTGAGATGGAAGGACTTTACAGCATAAAATAACAATGATTGGAGGGTACAATCCTAAAAATTAATCCCTCAACAAATTTTCTCTGGGTAAGATGGCTCTACATTTGGCTTCTACTTACTCATCTGGGATTCAAGTTGGATTTTGTTAACTGGGTTATGAGCTGCATTTCTACTTTTTTTTTTACTTATCAATGGCTCAACTTCTCCTTTTTTTTAGGAGGAACGAGGACCTAGACAAGGATGCCCTCACTCGTCCCTCCTTTTATTATTAGTTGCAGATGGACTCAATAGATCCTTTGGGAAAGCTTGCAAAAGAGGTGGTCTACAAGGAATCAATGTAGCCTCTACCCTACATATCACCCATCTTCTCTTTGTTGACAATATTATTATTTTCATAATGGCTTAAGAAGGGATGCAAGGACCATTCTGGATGGTATATCCCTTTTTAAATCGGCTACAAACATGTTCAGAAATTACCACAAATCTTCGCTAAATCTCTTTGGTTTATTTGATGACAAGCTAAGGTTTTATTAAGATTTATTCCCTTTTGTTTTGGCTAATGTGGAGAATGGACTCAAATATTAGGGGTTCCTCCTAAAACAAAACTCTTATACAAGTTCTGAATGGTTATGGATTTTATCCAAAATTAAAGAGGTTGAAGCCCTAGAGCATGACACATGGTACTTATTAAATCTGGCCTACTCGATGTTTCTATCCTAGAACCCAAAGGGAATTCTAAATAAGATCATGAAGTTTTGCGAAAAAATTTCTATAGGTTGGTTCTACGAAACAATATGCTTTTCCATGGGTCAAATAAGACTAAACTGCCACTCCCAAGGCCTCGGGGGTTGGGGTCTAAAACACCCCCCTTTCTTCTCTCAATCTCTGACTGCAAAGTTAGGATGGCTCCTGATATCAACCCAGAGTTTATGGACTTCCATGGTATATAGGAAATATATCTAACCCTTCTCTATTGAAGTTTGGATCAGAAGCCATAACAAGAATAGGCATAATGTCTCCATCATCTGGCGAGTCGTTATCACGTCCTTTCCTCTTATTGAAGATGGTTTAGCCTATAAGGTTGGGGACGACTCTCGACTTAGTATGGGAGCAGATTCAACATGACAAGGTCTTCTTCAAACTTAATCAAGTCATTGCCCCTATAAAACCTCCTTAGAGGACAACTACAGTAATCAAGCGACAATTGGATCTCCCTCACGACTTTAGAGAAGATTGGTATGCCTATACATGAGCTTTAATGAATGCCCACATTCACCTAACTGATGAACCTGATGAAGTGGTATGGATATACTCTCTCTCTCTAGGATCTACACTCCTAAATTGGGTTACTCTTTCCTCATCACAAAACAGATTTCAAAAATTCAGGTGGACTAGTGACAGCATCTCTGGAATCTCAAATGCCTAGCCAAAACCAAATTATTTATGTCGTGTGCTTTGGAAAATAAGATACTAGCCTGGGACTTTTTACGTAGAATACAAAAAAAGGGAAGGGACTAGATGGTGCAGCCTCTGCAAAAATTCTAATGAATCCACATCCCACATTTTGATCAAATTCTCATACACACAAGTCTTATGGCAGGTTCTTGCATCCAATTCACGATTTTTCCAATGGACGGGGGGGGACTCTGATGGAGACCTAGTAGCTTTAGTATACTAATGAAGAGGTCAAGGAATACATAGTCTTGCCTCTCCTAGCTTGTTGGGGCATATAGCTTGCTAGAAACAAGGTCATTTTCAATGATTGTCTCATCCCATCAGATGTTACTGCAGCTCAATCACTTTCTATCTTAGATCTACTACCCAAACCCAAGGTCTCATGGCACAACAAAATTATCCCCGACCTCAAATCGACAAAACCAGACCTTGGGCCTTTTTTATGGTGCTTCACAGGGAGAACCAAAAATTTGTGGCTGGGGTGTAGTTCTTTACATAGAAGAAAACCATTACTTCCATATCAAAATGGATTTAGGAGAGGGAACCAATAGTTTTTCTGAACTCGTGGCCCTCAAGCTTTTGTTGATTTTCGCTATTGAAAAAGGCATTCTCTCTCTTCAAGTTTTTGAGGATTCTCAGCTAGTTATCAATTGGATAAATTGCTCATTTAGATGTCATAATCGAAGAATTCTACCCTTGGTGGATAAAATAACCTGCTTGAAATCTTCTCACACATTTCTCTGTACAGGGATCACAACACCACTGTAGACTCCCTCTCTAAGGAGGGAATTCTGATGGGTTGTGGGACATAGTTGATTACAAAAATTCAAAATGACCTTTCTTACGAGTTCCACAACATCCCTTCATTGAAGGGAACAACATAAAATAATGTTTTTATCTTTTGCTATGATCTCTGCTCATATATAGCTCATCATCGGCGGATAGTTCACATGTTATCTATTATTGGTTTTACTATATATTGGCACATATACAATTTTTTTTTAAAACACAAACAACAACATACATTCATTTTTGACAGTTTTTGTATGACGGCTATCATGCTACACTATGGGTAAGATCTTTAAAGGTCTCTTTATCATCCAAATACATGTTTAACATGCATTAATAGAATGTAATTTTCTATCTTGTTTAATATAGTTACACATTTTTCATAGGAAAAAAATAAAATACTAGTGTATCATAGAAAAAGTTCATACGATGCAACAACAATTGAAGCCAAAACAAGCATGTAATTAAACTGCTACACAGTTATTAGCCAACACACACAAGTTCTCTTGAATCCAATATTCAATTTTGATTTAAATCTGACCAACCATGAAAATGCAACTTTCCATTGATTTTAAATAAGCATGAAATTAACCACAGTGCCAAATCAAAAAATATATATTGATCAAATCATAATAAATCAAAAGTCAAAGAAGTTTAACAGAGCATCAACCAGCCTCCAAATTTAGACAACAATGCATAGAATTGAAGATCTAGTTACAGGCTTCAAAGTACAAAATATTTAAAGAAATCTCATGGCAGTATGAACTTCTATGATCTCCAACATCTCCTTTTTGATCTAGTCCTTCAGGTTGCCAATTTCCTCGAAGAAATTACTCTATAATGGTGCAAAAGTTCCTCATTTTGGAAATCAAACATCCCTTGGCTTCATTCTTAGGTTTCTCTTAAATAATAATACACGTTACCACTCAAACCAACGAGGGACCTAAAAGGGGTTCCTAAGAGGGCAACTGCTAGGTTAAGGGCAATGGTGGAGGCTTAGGCCACTGTCACCACAGCTAAGTCTTCCTGCTCTTTACCGAATTTCACTAATGGGAGGAGTCTCGATAGTTTAGTGTAAAGTATATGTCAATGGATAGGTGGAAAGTGACGCTAGAAACCCTTTCCCAAGGATGGATTAAAGAATGGACCTTAATTGCTCTTTAAGCCATAGGGACTTGGTCCTGTAGGGGAAGGGATGAGGATTTGAGGGTTGAGGGAGAAGGAATAGGCTTATATACGAGGTTCTCAATGCCTATAATCCTTGGGAAACTTGGATTCGCAAATGGTCCTTGAAAAATAATCTTTATTGAGAAGTCGGACCACAGGGCCAAGTGGACCCAACCCGGGCTCAGGGATGGAGTGTAGCAACCAATGATGTTCCTATCCTGGACAAGGTGAAGGGAAAGGACCAAATAAGAATATTTACTTTAAAAAGGTTGAATTGATCTTGTTGAGGTCTAGCCTTGGGGATGCCTAGGCAAAATTCAATCCTAGAGTTAGGGCTTGGGATTCCCGGAGATTCCACCATTAGAATTGCCTCAAATTTGGAGGAGAGGGAGGGAACCCACCAGTGCAGTAGCCTATAGGATATCAAATTTTTCCTTTAGTCAATTTCTGGGAAATTGATACCCTAGGTGACCTTTGAGGGCTAGACCTGGGAAAAAGTGGCAAAAGGTGAAAAAGGTGAAGGAGATGACCACACTTTTTAGGGATTAGTCATTCACTTAGGGATATGGAGTTAAGGATGATGATGAGTAAGAACTTGGTTTCTTTATCAGGGAGGCCCGGAAAGTTGGCTTCATCCAATGTTGAGAGAAAGAAAAGAAAAATGACCTTCAAGCATTTATACATCAATACAAATGATGCAAGCTTATTGAGACAAATAATCTCAAGGACATTTCATTCAGATAACATTGGCCCATACATTAAATTAGCTAAAACATGCTTAATTCCACATTTCGAGTATGCAACAACTAGCCCTAATTTTAGCAGTATGCCGCAATAAGAATAACAACGTTAAAAATTACTTACAACGTTATAGAGTATATCCAATCATCATTTCATTTGCAAGACAAAGCTCCAAGGTAAGAAAAATATCCCAAATCAATACATCAAAATTCATCCATCTCCAAAAATATCCTCCAAGGAAAAAATGTGAAGTTTTGTATGATTAGAGAGATCCCAAGTCAAGTGATCATCCAAATGAATGTATCTAACATCAATATATATCCTCCTAATAAGTTCAAATTATCCAATGGGTCTACATTAGCTCCTAATGATAAAATAATGTCTAAATAAAACCCCTATTGGTGACAAACCCACCAAACTAGTTCACAAGTGGAAAAATAAGCCTCACAAGGGACCAAATAATAATATGTACATGTTGTGGGGCCCTCGAGAGGCCTAATAATATCCTGAAGTGCCATACTGAGGAATGAATTCCTCGAAATATGATGGACAAGGGGTGGCCCCTTGTTCTCTAAGTAGTAGACCTGTGGTGCTCCTAGTGGGTCTGAGGTCACGTAAATGACCCCAAAGGTCTCCATATGAATCGGAGATGCTTGTAGATCCTCTGCAAGGGTCCAGGTGGTGAAATGAATGCTTCCATGACGCCATACAAGTCCTGAGACACCTTCCAAGAGTGTGGGGATCTTGTGGGGGCCTGCTGGGCATAATGTACCAAGCATATCACCATCATCCCACAAGTGGATCGCTAGTAGTCTCTCAGTATTGATGAAGATCCGTGGTGTTCTCTGTTGTTGTGGAGGCCAATGACTCTCTATGCACACCCTATATGTGCTATTGTAGATCTCTAGGGGTTAAGATCTCGTATAGGAAGACCAAACCCAAATGGAAACCACATGTAATCTTGCAAGAGATCCAATGTGTCCCCTAGGCTTCCAGTACAACCATTCATTAAAATAATCATGTAAAAGAGTTTACAAACCATGGATAGCAAAGTGGGCACTTCATAATGGCATGCCCTTCCATAGTGGGTTTTGGCATGTGCTAGTGTCTCATGTTGAGATTGCAACAAGATGATGGAGCTTAGTGAAAAGAGTCGCCTTCACTAAGTGGGCCCGCAGGCAAATTATGGTGCAAACTCTATTTTTAGACTATGCCTATTTTTAGACATATGGATCATGTCTATGAGTTGTAGGATGTTGTTTATGGATGATTGGTCAAGTTGGCAAAAATATATGGACTTCCATTTTTAGACAACAGCGGTGACACTAACAAGTCTAATTATAGAGTAGTCAAATATTATCAGCTTAGAATAATATTTAGACTATAAACTTTATCTTATTCTCTTGGAGCACTTCAATTTGAGCTACAGATGTGGCACATGCAGCTGTCAGAAGGAAATACATTTTCTTTGTGGGTCAGTGGAGTTGTTGCATGCATGACTTCAGTTAGAACTCAATCAGTTGAGTTTGGTGGAGTTGATTGTGGAGTTGATGGAGTTGTGTTCAGTTTGACTTGGTTAAACTAGTTGTAATTAGTCTAACTGCAAATAGACTAATGATGAGTTGTTAAACTAATTATTAACTCATAATGCAACTAAAGAATACATTAGTTAACTCAGTTGCATGTCAGTGCATGTTCAGTTCAGCAGGGACAGGTGTTAGAAGATCAGATTGCTATCAATTGTGACTATAGTTGTGCATGAGGATTTGCACAATCAATGAGATTGAGTTATGCCAATGAGAATTGGCCAATCCCAAGTGATTATAGCCTCTGCTCACGTGATTCCCAGTGCGAGTGATTCTTTTGAGATAAATACGAGTTTGGTTCAACCATTCTCATCCATTCTTGAGCAGGTATTGAGCAGTGGAGGCAGGCAAGCAGTGGAATAGATTTGGAGATCAGATCTGCACTGTATTGTGTGTAACAGGTGGAGATAGTGTTGGATACTTGTGAGAAGTATTGACTATTGTAATGTTACATGTTCTCAATCATTAATATACAGATAGTGTGGGGTTTTCAGTTGTAAGTTTTCCCCATGTTACATATTGTGTTAATGTGTGCATGCCCTTGATGTTTTATTGTTATTGATTTTGCTATATTGATGATCAACGTAGAGGAGCTTATGTATTGCGTATGTATTCCGCAATAGTACATGATCAGGATAATCTCCATTGAATATGTGTTTATTATTCAAAATTTCTACATCTCCAAACTCCAATTAGGGGGTTAATCAAGTTCTTTATTAGGTGGTTTCATCCCTTAAAGGGGATAGTATGTCCAAGGTACATCCCTCTAATGGGGGTGGAAAGTGATAAATAACTGGAATGGAGTAGGGAATGAGAGGGGCAATCTTGGGCCACATATTGGGGCATAGGGGTATCTAGATAAGGGGAAGCCCACACATGGGTATGTAATGTGTAGGAGGGAAAAATCGTGGTACATGAGGTCCCCCAACCTTGATTTTTCCACCCTTCTTTATATGCCTTTTTCCTTTTATGAATTTTCTTTAATTAATTGCTCAAGGCTCAAAGGACAAGAGCGTGATGTGTAAGATATAACAGTGATTACCCCCTTTTAAGTAGGGCGGTTCATTTCCCTCCAGGGGTTGGGACAATCATGGGTTCTTTATGGTAAAGGAGGCTCATCTAGGGCCTACGGAACCAGGGTGATGACCATGGATTGGGGTAGAGCTCATGTATTGGATTTTGCCCACGTGCTAATTATTTTGTCCCGGTGTATAATTTCATGTTAAATGTGGCCAATTATGTTTTTTTTTTTTTTTTTTAACCACTTCAACCTTTGGGGCATCATTCCAAGCCTGACCCAAGGTGAGGGGAAGGGGATAGTGAGGCTAACCCTATGTGTACCCGGAATGGAAATATGGACCCAGGTGGTAGAAATGATGAATGGTGTATAGCAAGTGGAAAATGAGTAATATATGCAGATAAAGGAGCGAGACCACACACCCAAAGTCGGGGTTTCCCAAGTAATAGCACCCTAGAACCAAATGGTCAATAAAGGACATCCCATGGGACTAACATCCAAAGGTAACATCTAAAAGAAATCAAGGGGACAAGAGCACAAACTGAGTCTGGCCTTTCCACCAAATCCCCCAATCAATCCATACTGAGAAGTACCCATGATAAGTAAACCCAATACTCAATTACCAAATGACAAGACATACCTTTAGATTCGGGAGGCCCACCGTCAAACATGCGATCAATACAATTGGGTGAGGGACCACATGGTTGGGTCAAGTAGCAGAGAAATGGCACAATGAGCTAGTAGGAGGCTACAAGGGGTTGTTGGCTTCCGGTTGAGGTTCATCATGGAGAAAAATTTCTCCTAGGGACATCCAATCTAGCTCCAACTGGGACGTGATCTCTTAAAGAATTGGATGAGGCTACTCAAACGGGAGGTCACAAGAACTCCAGTGATCTCTTGGTCACCGTAGACTTGCTATCTGCACACGTCAAAGATAAAAGCCACTGGGCAACATGTTTTTCACAGTGTCTTATGACCACCCATGCTTAATGTCAGCCCACAAACCAACAAGAAATAAAAAATGCAATCTAATCTATCATAAGGAACATCATATGTGGTTAGTTCTAATGCATAAATCAGCATGTGATGCACCCTATTCTACCATGCATATGATACAATGTCAATTGCTAGGTCTAATCATAGACCCAATGCAACCAACATGTCAATTAATCAATACAAAAATGCATGCTTCCATGATTAATTTTGCAATGGACTTGACAATATAAATGGGAATAATGATGTGAGGAGTTACGGGGGTTGGAGGAGGGAAAATAGGAAACCCATATTATAGAGCAAGGAACCCTAGAAAAAGGGAAAGACACCAACCAAGAAGATTGAATTTGGTCTTCTAACCAAGAGATAGAAATGTCAACGATCATGTACATGAATCTTTGATGAAGAGTTATCTCGGACCTATCATCCTTAGGGTAAGGAGTGAAAGATTAAGATATATTTAGGATTATACTATTTTGGTTGATGGGAAAACAAGAAGTGGACCCATCGTTGTACCTAGGGAAAAACCATGATTCCTGGTTCTTCATAAGGGAAATCAGCTCTTCATCAAGACTAGGGGAATGAACATCATCATAAAAAAAATTTTACAGGGTAGGGGAAGAACGCTCAAACATGGAGAAAAATCCTTTATCGGTTGCAAGGCCTAGGGAAGCATCTTCTTCAATTTCTTCTATATTAGAGTCATCATAATTTCCCACAATCTTGGAAGGCTCTTCTTTTATTGAATCATCTTGGAACATAAAGAAAAGACCTTTCCAATCACTAGGAAGGGCTTCACAAGGACCAACATTGTTATTCGAAAGGGGCGGAGCATTTTCTTCTTCCCTATGCTCATTCTTATGGTCTTGAGGAACGATGGGGTCATCATTTCTATAATAATAACTAATTCCCCAATCAACAGCCCCAAAGTCACTCGTATATTCTCCGTTTATTTGACAATCATTATCTTCCTCAAAATCCTCAAATTCTTCACTACATATTTGGTGTTGGTTAGAATGTCATTCATTCCCTTATTTAGACAGGGAGGATTTTTCCTCCTTCATTCGCTCTCGAAGAATGATCTCCAAGGTATTTACTACATGATTTTGAATAAATGCCTCAAGAAGAAGGTCATTGGTAGGATTCTCTTTATATATACTCTTTGTGTTACGGAGCCTTTCCGATTGCTCACAATAGTGGGAAAAAATATCTTGAGTCATATGTGGCCATCAATTTCCTGCAAGACTTTTCATATTCCATCATCCATTCTTACAATCTTTGAGGGCTCTCGAGGTTGAGATCTTCCTCGTCATCTTTAGAGGATATGCATTCCAATTCATGAGTCTCTCTCTTGGCATTATTATTAAAGTATGCATCAATAAGAGGCTCTTCTTCAAACATAAAACCATATTCAATAACTTCCTCCTCTTGAAGGGCCATATCTAACATTTGGCATATGTCTGCATGAGATTTGAAACTCAGCCCTTCATGCAACAAAGATTGTGTAATCAACATCAGTAGAGAAGGAATGCTTTTAGGTTTACATGATTCAAGCCAATCGGTATTTGGGGCAATGGATAGGACAAACAATTCCATTTGGTCACAAGGTTGAGTTATATTTTGCTTTGAAAGGTACCTTATTAACCTTACCACGTGGTTGGTTGTGAAATGTGGATCCCCATCGAACTTTGGCATATCTTCGTGGTTTTCAGTGAAGGGCATCTTGGAGTCCCCGTCATATCTATGGTGGGAAAATATGTGGTCAACATGTTGTTGGGTCCTTAATGACATGGGAGTTGCCAGGGTGAATGAAATTGCCTTACCAAATGCTTGCTTCACCCTACAAACATTGACTTTGAAGTTCAATGAAGAACTAGGGCTTTGTTCTTCCAATGGAGTCGCCAATAATGATATGTCAATATGTCATATAGGGAACAAAACGCAAGTTTTGTGTCCCCGGCAATGGGACTAGAAACATTACCACTCAAACCAATAGGGGACCTAAAAGGAGTTCCTAAGAGGGCAACTGCTAGGTTAAGAGAAATGATGGAGGCTTAACCCATTATCACCACAGTTAAGCCTCCCTGCTCTTTACGGACTTTCACCGACAGGAGGAGTCCTGGTAGTGTAGGGATCACTTGTAAAGTATATGTCAATGGATAGGTGGAAACTGACCCTAGATACCCTTTCCCAAGGATGGAGTGAAGAATGGAACTTGTTTTCTCTTTAAGGGACTTGGTCCTCCAGGAGTAAGGGGTGAGGATTGGAGGGTTGAGGGAGAAGGAATAGGCTTATAGACGAGATTCTCAATCCCTATAATCCTTGGTAAACTTGGATTCCCAAATGGTCCTTGACAAATAATCTTAATTGAGAAGTGGGATCACACAGGGCCAAGTGGACCCAACTCGGGCTCAGGGATGGAATGCAGCAACCAATGATGTTCCTATCCTGGACAAGGTGAAGGGAAAAGACCAAACATGAATATTTACTTCAAAAAGGTTGGATCGATCCTGTTGAGGCCTATCCTTGGGATGCCTAGGAAAAATTCGATCCCAGAGCTAGGGCTTGGGATTCCCAGAGAATTCATTGTTAGAATTTCCTCGAATTTGGAGGAGAGGGAGGGGACCCACCAATGCAGGAGACTGAAGTTTTTCCTTGGGTCAATTCCCGGGAAATTAATGCCCTAGGTGACCTTTGAGGGCTAGACCTAGGAAAAAGTGATAAAGGTGAAAAAGGTGAAGGAGACAACCACCTCTTTTAGGGATCAGTGCCTAATTCACTTGGGGATATAGAGTCAAGGATGATGATGAGTAAGAACTTGGTTTCTTGATCAGAGAGGCTTGGAATGTCAACTTCATCCAATGTTGAGAGAAAGAAAAGAAAAGTGATCTTCAAGCATTTATACTTCAAAGAAAATGATAAAATTTTATTGAGACAAATAATATCTAGGACATTTCTTTCATATAGCAATTGCTCATACATTAAATTAGCTAAAACATACTTGATTCCACATTTCAATTATGCAGCGACTAGCCCTAATTTTAGCAGTATGCAGCAATAAGAATAACAACATTAAAATTTATTTACAATGTTATAGAGCATATCCAACTAGCATTTCGTTTGCAAGACAAAGCTCCAAGACAAGAAAATAACCCAAATCCATACATCAAAATTCATCCATCTCCAAAAATATCCTCCAAGGAAAAAATGTGAGGTTCTCTATGATTAGAGAGATCCCAAGTCAAGTGATCATCCAAATGAATGTATCTCACATCAATATATAGCCTCCTAAGGAGTTTGAATTAGCCAATGGGCATACATTAGCCTCTAATGATAAAATAATGTGCAAATAAAACCCCTATTGGTGACAAACCCACCAAACTAGCTCACAAGTGGAAAAAAAAGCCTCACAAGGGGCCAAATAATTATATGTACATGTCATGGGGCCCTCCAAATGCCTAATAATGTCCTGAAGTGCCATATTGAGGAATAAATTCCTTGGAATGTGATGAAAAGGGGGTGGCCCCTTGTTCTCCAAGTAGTAGACCTGTTGTGCTCCTAGTGGGTCTGAGGGTACATAAATGACCCCATGGGTCTCCATATGAATCGGAGATGCTTGTAAATCCTCTGCAAGGGTCCAAGTGGTGGAATGAATTCTTCCATGACATCGTATAAGGCCTGGGACACCTGCCAAGAGTGTGGAGCTTCTATTGGGGCCTGTTGGACATAATGTACCAAACATATCACCATCATCCCACAAGTGGATCGCTAGTAGTCTTTGAGCATTGATGAAGATTCGTGGAGTGATGCTTGCTGATGTGGAGGCCAATGGCTCTCTATGCACACCATATATGTGCCAATGTAGACCTCTATGGGTTAGGATCCCGTATAGGGAGACCAAACCCAAATGGAAACCACATGTAATCTTGCATAAGATCCAATGTGTCCCCTAGGCTTACAGTACAACCGGTCATTAAAATAATCGTGTAAAAGAGTTTACAAATCATGGATAACAAAGTGGGCACCTCATAATGGCATGCCCTTCCATAGTGGGCTTTGGCATGTGCTAGTATCTTCAAGCTCCAAAGGGGGTTAACCAAGTACCTTGTTAGGTGGTTTCAGCCCTTGAAGGGGATAGTATGTCCAAGATACATCCCTCTAATGGGGGTGGTAAGTGATAAATAAGTGGAATGGAGTAGGGAATGAGAGGGGCAATCATAGGCCACATATTGGGGCATAGGGGTAGCTAAATAAGGGGAAGCCCACACCTGGGTATGTAATGTGTAGGAGGGAGAAATCGTGGTACATGAGGTGTTCCAGCCTTGATTTTTCCACCATTCTTTATATGAATTTTTTGTTTTATGAATTTTCTTTAATTAATTGTTCGTGGCTCAAAGGACAAGAGCATGATGTGTAAGATATAACAGTGATTACCCCTTTTTAGGTAGGGTGGTTCATTGCCCTCCAGGGGTTGGGACAATCATGGGTCCCTGAATGATAAAGGAGGCTCATCTAGGGCCTATGGAACCAGGGTGATGACCATGGATTCGGGTAGAGCTCATAAATTGGATTTTGCCCACGTGCTAATTATTTTGTCTCGACCATCTTTTCCATTTTGTGGTACAATTTCCTATTAAATGTGGCCAATTATGTTTCTTTTTTTTTAACTATTTCAACCTCCGAAGCATCATTCTAGGCCTGACCCAAGGTGGGGGCAGGGGATAGGGAGGTTGACACTATGTGGACCCAGAATGGAAATGTGGACTCAAGTGGGAGAAATGATGAATTGGGTATAGCGAGTGGAAATGAAGTAATATATGTGTATAAAGAAGCGAGACCATGCACCCAAAGTTGGGGTTTCACAAGTAATACCACCCTAGAACCAAATGGTCAATAAAAGAGATCCTATGGGACTAAGATCCAAGGTTAACATCTAAAATAAATCAAGGGGACAAGAGCACAAACTAAGCCCAACCTTTCCGCCAAATTCCCCCATCAATCCATACCCAGAAGTATGCATGATAAGTAAACCTAACACTCAATTACCAAATGACAAGACATACCTTTTGATTCGAGAGGCCCACCTTCAAACATATGATCAATACAGATGGGTGAGGGACCACATGGTTGGCTTAGGTGGCAGAGAAATGGCACAAGGAGCTAAGAGGCTGCAAGGGGTTGTTGGTTGTCCGCTGAGGTTCATCATGGAAAAAAATTTCTCCTAGGGATATCACCCACGAAGTGGTGGGTAACAATACTAATTGATTGAAAATAGAAGCTTGTTTAATGGCAATTCAACAAATAATTGAAAAATGGAAATGAAGATTCATTCTCTCATTTTCCAGGAGCTGGAAGATCAAATCCTTAAGTCTAAAGTTCTAATCCACAAATCATGAGTCACCAACCAGTAAAAGCCTTCAAAACAGAAAGGAATTTGTTTTCGTTTCTAGTCTCAGGCCTTCAAAATCTCTAGAAAATATCCACAAAAATTAATATTAAAAACCATATTAAAAATGTAAGCTATTATTAAAATTAAGATCTAAAAATCATACAAATCTAATTATTCGAACAATAAACAAAAAAAAAAACCAATTTCTATAAATTAGAAACAAATTCCTAAATCTGCGTCAAAATTGTTCAATGCTATCACATGCTTCATTTACTATTGCATTTATGACCATTAGATAGCCTTTTGATGAAATTCAAACAACAAAATGTTTTGGCATATGATTTTTATTCTAAAAGTAAATTCGGTGATCTCATTTTGGTGCAATTTCATGGCCCATTGTCTACTCAACTTTGAGAGCATTTAACTTGTACATTTGACCAAGTAATAATTCCCATATTGTTCTCCTCAATCTATGCTTTCCAATGAACCCTCTTGTGCCTGATTAGATGTCCTAAAACTCAATATATGACCTTTGAAAGTTGTGACTCAACAATCGTTCATCAATTTGATGGATGCATCAGGGCCATTGATCTAAAAACCAAAAATGTTTATATCACATGCATGCCGTGAAGTGGGTTTGGAAGTGTTTATATTGTTTGATGGGTACATCATGGTTTGTGTAAACATAATGGTAGGTATAGTGGAGGTGTGTGTAATAGATATATTTTGACTCGGCATGAAAGGTTATTAAGTAATAAATATAATCGAAACCATAGGCAAAACAATATAAATCATAACCCAAGCTCTAGTGTTCGTGTGAGAAGTCAAGTCAAAACCTCGTGTGAGTGAATTTGTGAAGCCTACGTGGAGTATAAGGTGGATTAAATGTTAATAAAATAAATAACAACAATGAGCACTTCCACATCATCGCGCCCACATCGAGAAATGGAGGTTAGCAAAAACCCAAACTTGGCGCGAACTCGAGATGATGTGATCAAGCAATAAAATAATATAATTAATAAAAACTATCGCCATTGGACCTTCAACGTCATCACAACCTCAGTCCCTTGACATCAATGAATTTGAAGTTGAAAAATGAAAAGGACCCAGGGACGAGGATTCGCAAAAATAAAATAATAAAGTAACTAAAAATAAAAATAAAAATAAAAACAAAAACTAATTGATCTCCTTGCGGCTCCCCTGATCCAAGGTTCCCGACCCCCTTTAGTCTAAGGTTCCCGGCTCCTTTGGCCCACGACTTCATGACCATCACCCTTGCACCATCGAGATGATGTGGCAAACAATGTTGACATGATATCTACATGGAGTTTCCATGTGATAGGTAGAAATGGCGTTTTAGGGGTGTTGCCATGGCCAAGATGAAGTGATACGTAGCAATGGCTTGGAAGTGCCATGTATAAGCCCATTTAACATTGCCACCTCAGCATGCAATGTACGCTACCACTTCATCATGCCACCTCAAAAAAACAAGTAAAAATACAAAACTTTGGAGGGCCATAACTTTTGATACGAGAGTCGAAATGCCGCAATTTTTATATCATTGAAAATGTATCGATGAGGAGAAGATCATGAAAATATCGAATGTGGAAAATTATGAAACCAAAGAATCGCTCAAAATAGGAAACCAAATGCAAACCAAGTCAATATTTTCACAATTTAAATGAGGGCCCCTTTATTTTTAGAGAAAACATTGGGGAGTTGTTGAGGCCTCAACACATTAACTACAAATAGGTAGTCCTAAACATAGGCATCATAGGTGGCAACAAAAAGACAAAGCTTGGTCTCTGTGTCTCCATTTGTGTAAAGTGATGTTAGGGTGCAATATTTTTTAGACTTGGATGAGGCAAGAGAGATCCTCTTAAATACAACCAATGTTCATCTCCAATGTATTTGAAAATACCACTTTTCCTAAGGTTGCAACTATGGTCTTAGAGTTTGAGGACCCCCATTATCAGCATTCAAGACTTGCTAGTACTTCTCCTAACAAGGCTTCCCATCCCTCATGTTCAAAGGTTTCTTTATTGGGGTCTTGAATATAGACTTTATTTTCCTCCTAAATGTTCAATTCAACAATTAGTTTGCAATCTTATTTGATGTTCTTCTAATGTGAAAGTATAATGCATTTAGGTTTTCTAAAGCTTTATTGGTCAAAGCTATTTTTAAGTACCATTATCCTTTGATTTTGTTTTCAACCTTCATTTACTTGTATATCATGGATTACATGTTTTAAGCCAAGTTTTGATCCTTATGTAAGGGCCCCATTTCTATCTTTTTTGTGGAAGCCCCCAATATAAATCCTAGGTTGTCTTTCTCACCTCTAAACTAAGTTTATACCTAATTTTCTCTTGGTGATTCCACATGTTTGTAGACATTGTTGGTCCTTGAAAGTCATTCTTCAAGGTGTAGTGTTAAATAGATGAGAAAATATCAAATGGTAAATCTTTGTGGGAAAATATTTGAGGGAAAATTCCTCACATTTCACTACCAATGATTTTGCAAAGATGCCCCGCACCATAGTTTCAATAAAAATAACCACAACAGCTCAACAACTTAGCATACATGCTCAACAACAACTTAGCATACATGAGTAGTGTCACCTCAAAATTCAAAGGACCCAAGAAAATTTTTGGAGAACTTTGAACTTGGGTGCAAAAATAACAACTTCAACACTTCCCCAACCAATTAAACCAATATTAATTAAATTTTAAATTTAATGTAAACCTAAAAAAAATAAGTTTTGGTGGATGTCCTTATCATTATAGTGTCATAGGGATATTTCATTCATTGGGCCATGCAGCTGCATTTGCACCTTCCTCTGGAAATTTCCTGTGTGGAACCCCAAATGGGCTTCATGTTTAAAAGGAACCCTTCATGTTAGGTGGTTGAAAGCTACCCAAGAAGCTTTTCATGTGCGTAGTAGGACCCACCCAAATAATTTGGCTCCCGTGACATGGAAACTAAACTTTGTTCTCCATATCCACTCGCATTCGGTACCAATTAGTGGGGCGAACAATGTCGTCCTTTGAAAATTGACACAAAGTACCTGCCTTTTTGCTTTTTTTTGTCAAAGCAAGCACGCCATACAGTGAAAGCAGTGTGTCGTACACCCTGTGAATAGGTCCAAACAACCCCACAAAACCTCAAATCGAATATATTGAAGATAAAGAAAACGGTAGCCAAGGTTTGACTCAAACTAAAGCCAATCCACCAGATTGCTCAAAGCTGAGGTGAAGTGACATTTTCAGTCAACAACTTAAATATCTGGCCCAAAGTTAGAAGGAATGCCATCAATATCTACTAGGAATAAAGATTAAAAGTACATAAAATTGGGAAATAGATTTTAGCTGTTCATATTCAAGTAATGGGAGTTCTTGGAACTGTTTGCATCCCATCACTGTATTGGATAAGTCGAGAAATAGATATAGAATCCAATAAAAGTCCTGCATCATTAACTAGTCTATTAAGATACAGTATGGTTCCGAATGAGTTCCTCGTCTAGTGAAGTGGTCAACTCTTTAGACGCACCTCGTGAATTCCACCTTTGTAGTAGTTGACAACTGCACCTACTTTATTCCACTTGTGGTTGTTGATAACCAGACTATCATTTGAATCTCATACTTGGGAGCCACGGTCAATTTCCAGGGTGCCATCATTTAGATTCCATGTCTGGACTCTAGTATGTGCTCAGTTGTCTTGCCACCTAGTAGTGCCTTCGAATAACATCTTGACATGTGGTAATGGAAAGAAAGATATTTTATGCAGAAAGGAGAGGGAGGGAAGGTATCGTGTAGCATTCATACAGTTTTTCTGAGCTACATGATACGAAAGTTGTTTTGAACAATCAGTCACGCTACAATAATAACATACAAAAGCTTGTCATGTGCAGACTCATATTTGTTGTCAACTGGAAAAGAGAGCATGTGCAAATCATGACAGATTTATCTCATAAAAGGCATTTTCCCCAAAATCACATAATTTGACAAACTAATAAATTGCAACATCTAGAAATGGATTACTGACCACTAGGGATTCATCAAGGAGGGGGGGTGATAATCCCCCCACCAGGTTTCAAATCCCCAGGAATGTGGTATGTTTAACCACCCTCCAAATAAACATTGGGAGGCAGCCGTCATGGCCAGCAAAAGCAAGGCAGACATGAAGATGGACAATATTCCTAATCCCTGGTTCTGTCAGTATTCCTTGATGATTTAATGGATTACTTTCTATAACTAAACTAAACATGAAATGTATCTGAATTTATAATCATTGTGTGGAGAACAAAAAGCAGAAAACTAGAAATGGAAATCTGGACAAACAAAGACAGAACAAAAAAGGAGGTTGGATAGCAGATTAAATCAAAGGGCACAAATACATGAGAAACATAGCCAGAAAAGTATCTCAAATATCATGCAATATACAAGGTGTGCTACTATCAAAAGACTCTGGCGCAATGAATAAACATATTCCTTTTCGGTAAGGATACACACATGTTTTAATCTGTGGGGAGCTATGAACCCCAACTTTGCATTATCAAGGTAAAATCCACATTAACTCAGCCTACTACTACACATAACCAGCGCACTGTGCCCACTAGGGTTTGAACTCTGGTAATTATTGTGGTGACAACCCATGTCAACCACTAGACCATAGCCTGACAGAATCAAGGAATCATACGCATTCAATGTAATTCCTTCTTTTGATAATATGTCTTAGCCACATCATTAGTGAAATGAGACATGTAAATGTGCTCTTTTCTGTTAACAGCTCAGCAACCTCACTATACGAAATGAACTAAACCATGTAAACAAACTCTCCATTCAAAGACTCAAAATAAATCCAAATGAATTAAAATCGATTGGTGCACAAGATACAAAACAACCAATCCTGCCACACAGGTCAGGTGGTTGGTCAAAACTACAAAAGATTTTCCAGAGACACAAAATAAAATTCAACCCCTGATTCCAACGCCTAACTAAACTATAGACAATTTCTGTTGCTCTGTCCAACATGGACTGAGTAAAAGTTTATGCCAGCTAAAATCAGCAAATTGCGAGAATCAGCAGACTGCAAAAAGCAATGCATGCTGAAGACTATGTACCAGTAACAGCTGTGACCCCAATCAATGTAAGCCTTGGGTGGCAACAGTGAACTGTATTACATTCAAAGTTTTCCCTCAAAGAGCCTCCATTTACATTTGATATCTGATCAGGATGTAACCCTGCAACTAGTTTAAAGTTTATCATTGTATCTGCCCCGAAGCTGCTAAAAGCCACCAATTTCATAGTATCATACAGAATCTTCTACTTGTTGCCTGGCTAGATATTTCTCCCTTCGCTCCTTCTACAACACAAAAGCAATTGCAGTCAAGATCCGTGCATTTGGCAACCAAAGTCAACTGCCTAGGTAATATCAACAATAAAATTCGTCCTTACCCATTCATCTAGAACTCCTTCTGCTGGAGCTGTTGATTTTGGAGCATTGTCGTCCTGAGGCTTTTTCCTTGCTTGGTTGAGAGCTTCAGCTTCTGCAAGACGTTTCTTCAACTTATCCAAATCCTTCACAAGTAAACAAGATTTATCATGGAAGTCAAAAAAATATAGTTGGAGTTCTTTAGGAGTTATGGTTAAGATTAGACAGAGATACTACAATATAAGCCAAAATATTTTCCCCTCTGCAGATGGTCATAGGTTTCTACAGGAAATCATTGCAACTTTCCTAAAATCAAACAAGCTAAAATCAAACCAAAAAGTGATGAGGATTTATCATGAGATGAACTAAAAGCATGTTGGTTATTGTCTGGTGTCATTTTACCTGGCAAGGGCGTTGAGGATCCAGAAACACTACTTGCAAAACTCTTTCAACTGCCACTAATTCCTTATGCTCGTCAAACTTCGGTTGGGTGGATCGCAAGGGATTTTGATGTTACAAGACAAGGAAAATTGTTTATTGATTTTCACACACAATGCAAAACTTATAAACTATAATTTGAATCATAAAGCTTAGATAAATAAAGTTTGAATTCATTGAGCAAAACCAAAATGCATTAGTCTTACCAGTTCTGAAGTGAATTCAGCCCCTTCTTTGACTTTCAAACTAACAATCCTAAATTTGTCTTTTGTCTTTTTCTCATTAGGATGCTCTGGCTGCTCGACAAACTTCATAACTGTGTGACATCTCTGTGTGTTAAAAGATCTTACAGGACTGTCTAGATTACTTGTACAGGACTACATGTATTTCAAGCAGACATACATCAACGAGTAAAAAAATCTGGTCAGCTTAGATTGAATAATCAATGTTGCATTAGACTAGCTTGTTTGTGATTATGCTTCATCATTGGATAGTAGCAACTTGTATGCTTTCCTTTCAGACAAAAGAGGCCATTTTTCCATTGGTCCATACTGCAATGGAGACATTAAATGTGCAGCCAATGTTCACAAGCAGCAGCCATATGGAACACAGGCAAGTGACTTAACCCATCACGCCTTTAATAAAATTTATTCAAAAATGAGAAGAAAGCAAGGAAATTAAGCTCGCATGCATACAAAACACACAATAGTAATGGGAAATATGAGATGTTAACATATACATAAAGAAAGCAAGCCACATTAGCTATCAAAAAAATAGAATAAAATACACTTCTAGATAGACACAAATGCTTGAAAGTCAAACAAGAGAAATTCTGTATTTCTTCAGGAATGCCAAGAATTTACTTCTTTACATATATTTTTCTACAGAAAATTCACCTTTAGAACATGACATTTTTCTGGATTACATTGCTTTCTCAGAAGTAGGCATAATTTCCTTGTTTCCTCCACTGAAAATATGTTATAAGCTCATCATTTTCCCTAGAAATTTTGTTAACTGTCCCAAGACAGAAATTGTCATTTATCCACCAACCCTGATTGTAACTAATATTTCAGTATGAATATATCTCGTGTCACTGATCAAAGTACGAAAATTATGTCACGGAGATGTCTTAAATAACTAACTGGAGATAAAACTTGTAGCAGCTCCGAATTGAGAACTCAAAAAAAATTACAAAGCTCAATTTCTGAAAATGAACAATTTTTTGCCTCTGACTACCTTTTTGTCAGTTTTTGAAAATGAACAAATTTTATTATTTTTCTGGGGTGTTTACCTTTTCTTTTCTAACAATTCTACTATGCATGTAAAACTTAGCTAAGCATGTCATACTTCTATGAGCAGTTGTGTACGTTACAGAATATCTCTAAACATAAAGGATTCCTTGCTAAAGTGTGCAGAATGAACTGCAAAAAGAAGTTACCAAAAATAAGATGCATGGCCAAGGAGAGAGGTTTGGTGATAAATTGCTTACATAATTATCTTAGCTGCATCTGGCTACAAGCACCATTCAAAATTCGGCAAATCGAAGATTTAAATTATAGTTGGAACCAATGTTTTAAAACTAGGACTCAGCCGACAGTCAACTCAGACTTAGACTTAGACTTGGCTATGACTCGAACCAATTTGAATTTAATGACTTGGTTTGCTAAAACAATACATAAAATATTTAAATGTTAATGAAAAATAAAAGCATTTTAAAGATCCCAAAAAAGCAAAAAAAGACAAAATATGCAGAGTCTGTTCATGTGTATACCATGTAAGGGTGAATATTTCAAAATGCACATAATTAGGTTTTAGGGTGCTATGAATTAGGGTTTAGGTATTAATTTTTTTTAACTTTAATTTTTCCCTTGAAAACTAAGTAGCCCGTGTTGGACCGGTTTGGTACTGAACCACTGAGTCAGGCATTGACTAGGCCAGTTTGGTACCAAACCAGTCCCTGAACTAAGCAGGTGGTCAAGTGGACTTGATTTGGGATCAACTCAGTTCAGCCGATTCCAAGTCCAAGCAGGCCAAGCTTAGAAACACAGGTTGGAACAACCACTGCAATGTAGCCCAGGAAAGAATGAGAATAAAGTTGAGGTTGGGTCAAGGTAGAAATCATTTACTGTTGATTGTGCTACTAATCAATCCAATCAAAGAAGGTATTGAAACAGAAGGCAGTATGATCTATGCTCAAGCGGAGGAGATTCTATGCCAGGTGGCAGTTATTCAGCAGTTCAACAATTTAATTGCTAATTTAGTCCAAATCCTTTTAAGCAGACTCAAAACATGTCTGTTGCTTGATTGTTAATCCTCGAGAAAAACAGAAGAAGAAATTTAAAACTAATGCTATTAGTCAGGTCAAGTGACATGGAATGTGCATTCAGCAGGGAAGACAAGAGGCTGGAAGCTGGGAGAGATGGATATACTGTTGGCTACCTACTTCAAGTGGTTGGAGGCAGATATGGAACAGGTGACATTGGAATACTGCCTGCACTACCTAGCCCTTGTGATGTGGAAGATGTTACCTCTACCAACTTCAAAGTGGCTATAAACCAATGCACTGATCCAGATGTTCTGAGTCTGCAAGGTGTCTTCCGGTAACAAATGTTAAAACTTAAATATACAGAAGAGTGGTCAATGACTGTTTGTATAGAGCTTAGCTTGGTAATGGAACATCCAAGCACCAGTCTTGATGACCTTGACAATTATGCACGCGTGAAATGGCACCTGCAACATGCTCAGGCATGCAAGATTTAGCACCTATGCAGAAAAGCAGTGGTTTTTGACATGGAAAGCACAGCAGTCACTTCACAGAGCCTGTCACAGGCAACTGTGCAGACAGAACCATCATGCTGAACCTAGGTCATTCCCATGATGCCCATTGCCTAGCAGTTAGCACCTACCATTATGGGACCATGGGTTAAATATCTGTTCCTTGATGCTGATGTGGCATCTCCAACTTTCTCATAGTAATTGCAGACTGATCACAGATTTATATGTCATGTTTTGTTTACTATGAAAATAGCTGATGGCCATTGGAGCCTTATAACCACTTCACTTAATAAAATTTTACCTCCACAGCAAGCAAGCTATTCATCTCAGATCATGTGAATCCCAATGGGGTAGTGGTTTAGTGGTGAAGACAGTCGCAAATTCAGACCACCCACCAAGGTTTCCCCAAGACACCGGCAGTTCATGTGAGGTTGCACTGAAAATTAATTAGGCATCTCATATACTATTATTTATTCTATTGAAATTTACATGAAATAAAAATTTAAAACCCATGCCTAATGAATTACACATCTCACAACTTTATGAGGTCAAGCACAATCATTAAAAAGAGATTAAAGTCTTAATTAGTTAAACCGTAAATCTTCTTTCTCATACATTTGAAAACTTCAAAATTTAGTTTGTGATAAATTTGATTCAGGCCTTTGGAGTTTCACATATAAGCTGCAATCACAAATTATTTGCAGCATTTCTTATTTCTTTTCTACATGGCTTACACTGAAGATTATGTAGTAAATCCCTTTGTCTTATTGCTGTCACTATAATTACTTTCAGTCTAGAAAAGGAGAAAAGAGATGAAGCCCTTACCTGTTGCTAAAATTGACTCTTTTGGAGCAAGGATGCCATTAGGAGGCCGCATAAAACAACTTTTAGGAGCATTTGTCTGGAACTGAAACCACAATTTCAAACAATTCATAACAAGTTACTTCAAAGCATAGATAACTTTTCAAGACATAAATCCAGCTTTGCAAATAATGGAAAACATGGTAAGTCCTGATCTTGAGTTTCTGATCCCCATTGGATAATCTGGTTATAATATAACATTTGCCTTGTCTTAATTTTGTTACAATGCCAATGATTTGTGTACACGCAACTTCCTTGAATCTGTCTTTCTAAATGTTGCGTACTAACAATTAGGCCATATAAATAGTGTGATGACTGCATGAGAGAAACATTTTGTGACAACTCCACAAAATCAACAACAGCAGCTAAAATTAGAACTGAGCAATACCTAACAAACAGGCCAAACCAGAAATACCCACTGACAATTAGACCAAATCTACTATCCTGCCGGTAATGGGAACAATAGTACAAAACTACTTGGAGATCGAGGCCAGTTCCAGTAGTACGGTACACTGCTTTTGCATTGTCCTCATTGTCTCCAGGATTATCAAATGCACAAGGCAACTCAATGGCAACAGACATGGTAAATGGAACCTTGTATTAATTAAGTCCAGTATATCATATCTTAATCTACATGCAAGTACAATGGTTAAGAGCATGTGTTTCCTCCTAAGAGGTCACAGGTTCAAAACCAGAGGGGGGTAGAGTATGTATGCCTTCGTAGACTTAGCAGTCAAATCGCTGCGCGGAGGTGGGTCCCTTGTCCCACAAACAAGGGGGTCTCATACACCAATTTGGTGTCTGGCTTGGCTGTGACCTTAAAAATAGATATTATTATTATTATTATTATTACAAAGGAAAATTGACTTAACAACCACCATAGGTTAAGAATCAAATGAAAACTATGATAGAAAGGAGCTCATGCAATCCTCTAGTCTAGAAAAAGGGGAGCAGTATAAGCTGAACTCTAAGTGACTGAGGCTTGTTTGAATAACTAGGTACACTATTATAATTGCATCTTCCGATCAAGACCCTAATGCATGAGCTCAGCCAATGACTCATTGAAACATGACCCCATACACGGTAACAACTACTATGAGGACCTAAATGTAATCTGTACATGTGATGGCTCCATGGGAATTGATCTCACCGTCCTCCAACAACCAAACCTAAATAATTCTATTAAACAATCACAACATAGGTGACAAAAATATTGTAGCCAGCAACAATGAGTCAATGCTTATGGAACTAACACGCCATTCATTAACAGAGGGATCAGATCTGCTAACAGTTAAAAGAATTGTCAATCATTGCAGACTCCATTAGGTACTATGACCTAATACATGCCACCCAATAACCTGCAGACCAAACTTGCCAACAGGACTACCCAAAAACCATTAGTGCAGACCTTCTAACAAATAGGCCAAATTATAACGTGCATCACTTCAGACTCCACTGGAACCAGCTAAATCATCACACCTATTAGCAAATAGACCAAAGCTGCCAAACAGAAACACAAAATATTCTTTGCACCATTCTAGAATCCTGGAATCAAACTAAAACAACCCACTGCCAACCACTCTAATAAATATGCTAAATAATGTCATGTAGATTCCACGGAAGTTGACATGAAACATGCTACACTAACATGTTACAACTAGACCAAAACTGATATTGGTCACAGTCTCACAGATCTCCGACTATTTTGACTCCAACATTGTAAACTCCATGCGAATTGGCTTAGCCATGAGAGGTTAACCAGACTACTGAGGGTTAATATCTTAGCCCCCTCCAGGGTTCAAATCACCCAAAAGTAACTGATTCACCCCTGCAAGGATGCCCAAAAGGCGATAGAACTATAATCGTCATTAAATCAGGTCATGTGGCCTCGTGCCCCTCCAGATCAAAAACTGCAAACAGTGTCCCACCTTCGGGTGATGGCTGTAGATTGGGATTTACGATCACAGATGATTCCACTGGAAGGATTCTCATCCCCATGTAACTTGGCTTGATATATAAGCCACCCACTGATAGTGAAACTAATCATTCTAAAAATTGTCGCTGTAAACCATGAGAATCGATCCAATCAAACACTCAGGCCAAACATTTTAAAACTATTTGATAAGTCATCACAGACTCCATGGGAGTTTTCTTAAAACATACTAGCAAAGCCTAAACCTGCCACCAAATACCCAAAACTATTTTGTGTACAACTGCACAAAATCCATGGGAATTGACCTCATAAAAACCACCCATAACCAATTTGACCAACGCTTTTTAACAAACAGATCAAACAATAACCGACCGGACCTCCATACCCATGGTGCGAATCCCGCTGCCTAATAACCACGGAGTTATGTTTGGTCCTTGAGCTTTAATATCAAACAATACTCGAGTCTATGGGTATTGTCCTAATACAATCTATCTACCCACTCACAATTAGTAGACCACACTCCACAAACAAATAAACCAAAATGTTTCATGGAAAGAACCAAACAGTCCATATGTAACTTCCCAAAGCAAAAACCCCATTTGACCACTCAGCCTTCCAAAAACCTTCCCAATAAATTGCTGTCAAAAAAATTGAACGCCTACCTTGAATGCGACGTAAGATCTGCTCACGTTTTTAATCCTCACAGCGCTGGAGACCTGCTTCCCCGGCTCATCTACATCACATCCAGTAACTCAAATCTCAGAAACGATGACAAATTCAATCCAGCTTACATAAAAAGCAAAAGCTCTGCGAGCACTTACATATGAAATAGAGTTTCCGGTCGGGATCGAACCGCAGGCGTCGCCTGACAAGAAAGGAAGCCTTGGCAATCGCCCCCAAAGATCTCTGTTTTGTATTTTGTGGGTGCCTATTGCGGTTAGGGTCTCGATCAACTGACCCCCTGTTGCTATTATTACCATTAGTAACACTGCTGCTGCTTCCTCCATTGTTCAGCCAGGGCATAGGGCAGAGATTCCAGCCCTTGGAACTCCGCTGCGTTGTAGGACCCCCAAAGTCAGCTGTGGCCATCATGCAACCAGTGTTCGAATCCCTTCCCTTCCCGGAGCTTATAGAATTCGGTCATATACTGAAGAGGCGGGTATGGCTCTGAAGGACAGAATTAAGCATCAAAATAAGACCTTTTAGATGAGAAAGTGCAGGCAGGTTGATGGCAGAGAGCTGGTCGGGTATGAATTTAGCAACCTTGATTCGTTCCCTCAAATCATTGAATGCAATGGCAATCCAGGGAGTATATTCTCTTTGACTTTGCCATCCCTTCAACTTTTTGCAACCCCCATGGGCTTCCCCTTTCGTTCTTCTTTCCTTCGGATTTTAGCAAGCTTCAACCATGATTGCACGTTCTATCAAGCTAAATTGTTTATTTTTTTGCCAGAACTGCAAACTTCTTTACAACTTCAACTTTACAGAACTTCCATGGAGTTGGGGCACAAGTCACTTCCACTTGGCTTCATATACGCAAGAAGCCTGCATCAACAATGTAATGAATAATCTTTACCGTGAGAAGCAACAGTGTTAATGGTTCATCCGATTTTAAAATAACTCTAAAATGTTCACACGTGTATCAATATTTTATGGTTTATTGGGGTCTGTTAATCATGTAATAAAACGATTTTCTTTGGCTAAAATTTTATGGATGTCGGAGTCTCTTAAGCATGTAATGAAAGGATTTTCTTTGGTTAAAAATTTAACATAGATTCGATCCTATTGTTCAGGCCTTGTGTTCAGGTAGGGTTTCCAGACTTTAGATGAATTCAAATCTTGAAATATTTTCGCATAATTTTAAATCGATATAAATTGATTAAATTTTTAATAAATAGTTTTTATATAAATTGGAGAATGTTGTATAAATGTTTTACAGATATTTTATATAAAAGTTTAATTAAAAACATGGACAATTCAATAAAATAGAAATAGAGATAGAATCAAAATATTTTAGTTAAAACCATTGACAATTTAGTAAAATAGAAAGAGAGATAGAATCAAAATACCAAATGTCAATGTCTTACAAAAATAAGATGTTTATTTTTTTCAAGTTTGAGAAGATTGTTGAATTGAGGCTTTTGTGATCCATAATAGTTATAAGAAGAACTTTGGTGTAAATCACATGTAGAAAGACCTTTGTCGACACGTTTCGAACCAACTAGTGTGGTTCATCGTGAGGACAAGTTGAGGAGTCAGATCATCGTTGTATCTTAAATAGGGAGAGCAGATCCTCCAAACAACTAGGTTGACTAGGCAACAGCTATAAAAAACGGCTAGATAATGTTGAAAATTAAATAATAATAATAATAAGATTCTTCGACAAAAATCACATAGAGATACTTTTGTCAACGCGTTTCGAACCAACCAGTGTGGTTCATCATCAGGGTAAGTTGAATCCTGATGATGAACCACACTGGTTGGTTCGAAATGCGTCGACAAAAGTATCTCTATGTGATTTTCGCCGAAGAATCTTCTCAAACTTGATATGGATCACAGAAGCCTAAATTCAATATTTTTTTAAGTCAATAATATTAAAAATATTTAATATTATTATATTTAAATTTAAAAAAGAATTGTGCATGAGACGTAAAATAGACGGTGTTATTCATTCGAATTTTTGTGGGTAAAAATCTAATCATGCTAAGGGTTGGTGTGGCCCAAGTTGGGTGTGATTTTCATGTGATTTTGATAGCTTAGATGTCCCTGGGTAATGGCTACACAAGTCATAGGTTAGGCGTGTCAATCATCTAAGAACTCACAATACCTAACAAACAAACAAACAAAATAAAAATAAAAATTCTCAGATTAAGGTGTTGGAATTCGCATCAATGGAGGAGGAGGGAGCTCGCAACCCTATTGCTTCCCATCCCATTTAAGAGTGGGGGTGTGTGGCCAACCCACCCCATGCATTCACACATGCAAACCGCTATTCATTCATTTCACAATCATATGGCAGATTATTCTCCGTCTAAGTGCTTTTGGCTTGGAGATATTGGCTTCGTGTTTAACTATTGTGTCTATGATATCCCCCCTCCGCAAGTGGGACAATTCCCTTGTGGAGCAAGCTTTGTGGGGCTCGAACCTGACTATCGCAGCTCAGTGTTGTGTGACAAGTTATGTGTTTCAACTCTATTGCAGAGGACAACATATTCTTTTAGGTCCCTATAATGCTAGTGTACCTCCCTTATTGTTATTGTTAGTGTAGCCCCCTATTGTTATTGTTGTGCCCATGTAGCCCCCATATTGTTATTGTTATGCCCCATAGAAGCTCACTATTGTTATAAATGTTATGTAACCAGATCACAAAACAGAAGAAAAGATAGATCAACGACTTGAAAATTAGGCTCTTCAAGGGGGTAACCCCCTTTACATCACATAAATGAACAATTCTTGGATGATACAAATGATAAAACCTCCTTGGTATATATAGGAGTCTAAGGGATCACAATATAATCAGATCCTACATAACAATAATAATGCAAGCGCAAAACAATAACAATAGTGGGTTTCTATGGGGCTTAACAATAACAATATGGTGGCTACATGGGCACAACGATAACAATCGGGGGCTACACTAACAATAACAATAAGGGGGCTACACTAGCATTATAGGAACCTATTGTGGCCAGCAACAACCCCCATTTTTATTTAGTATTAGTAATAACATTAAATAAATGGGGACCCTTCTAACAAATAAAAAACTAGCACTTATAATTCCCTTCGAAAAAGACACACTATCATAAGCTTAGGAAAAACATCCACAAACCCAAAATCTTAAAGTATTATGATAAGTTTCAAATAAAATCGTTCCCTTAACAATAAACATCGCATCACAAAAGGGTAAAGGAGGATATCATATAAACAAAACTTTCGGAATTGCGAAAACGCAATAATACGAGATCGTGCACCTTACAGACTCATCGCACATCACAGATTTCATATGTCACAAACACCTCCTAAGATAAAACATCCCGATCATGTGATATGCGATAAAGCGTCTCGCAAATCGCATCTTGCAGTCGCATAAAGGAATAAATGATTGTTAACGAAAAGGATTAGCAATATGGCGATCTGCGATATTACGAAGCAAATCGCAAAATCGCTTTATCGTAGATCAACAGGGCTCATTGTTCAATAAAATATTTCTCGTAATCTGATACCGAGTTATGGGCATTAATGTGAACTTAGTGGTTTATTAATGGTCATTTAGGAGAAAAGATTTAGATCTGATCAAAAGGTTGTTTCATGTAGGGTGATATATTTGATATGATTTCGAAATGTAAGAGCTTTCCTGTCACCTTATCACTTAACATTATTCATTCCTTACTTGTGAACTTGTAGGGGCGACACGCAGAACAATATACAAAGCAGTGTGTAGAACGTAATGAGAAAGAAGGAAAAAACTCCGGTTGCTGAGAAAACAGAGATGATGCCCTTACTCACAGACACCACCTATACCAGAGAAGCTGACATATCCACTTTGGAAGGCATGTACAGTCTGCTAGAAGAAGAAAACCCCAAAGTTATGGAAGTTACAATTACAACAGATGCATGTGGGTCATCCGAAGCATCACTCACTGAACTTGCATGCTCATTCCTGCACCACATAACAGCAAGGCCTAAAATACTTCCCTATACAGACATGGTCAAATGGGTATTAGACAACACTGATATAACAGACAGGCAATTCAAGTCTCGAGACCAGGAGCTTATCGGGTCATTTACCCCACAGGATTTAAGACGTATGTATCATTTCCCAGAGCCGCATGCTAGTTACAACAAGCAGTTCGTGGAGAAATTCGCCAAGCAAAACGAAGATTTGGTAGAGCGCACCAAAAGCTAGTCAACAAAGGAAGAACCATTGAAAAAGGACAAATATGATATGTACAATATTGGTTCCCTCTCCTCTCCATATTGTTTTGTTGTTGCAATGATATGTAGGCTATTTGGAAGGCCTGATATCAGTAAGTTTTCATCTGAGTGGCTACGCCTATTAGATGCGGCCACTATGTTATGCTCTTAACCTGCAAATGATACCCAAATACAGAATATGCGAAGAAAAGAGCCCCAAAATACAGAATATGCGAAGAAAAGATACCCAGAACACAGAATAGCAATGAATTTATTATTCAGAGAGTAATGTT
>APFE031420563.1:217036-234261 GCA_000404065.3 Pinus taeda | reverse complement strand
TGTAACAAGGGAATCTTGATACAAACATTCTTCAATTCATCTAGAAAATCATAGTCAGGCAACAAGATTTGTTTTTCCGCTCCTTTGTCAATTTGTAACCTTTAAGGAAAAGGAGTTGTGGATGAAGATGCAGGTTGCTCAACTATAGGAGTTGTGGGGGTTAATTCTTTTTCTTTTCCTTTTTGAGTGCTTGGGTTTTGAAGAGATGCTTCAAAACCCTTATTGGCTTCAAGAGAATCTTCCTCCAAAATGCTTTTCTTTTGAACATCTATAGAAGGTTTATCTAGAACTCTACCTGATCTGAGTTGTACATCATTGAGAGGAACAATCATATAGGCAGGAAATTGAAATTGTAGACCTTCAGTCATGTAAGCATTTTGAGGATTTTTATTATTGGGGTTTGGTAATGGCTGAGAAGGAAGTTGATTTGACTTTTGTTGGTGCAAGAGTTGAGAATTTGGATTCTGTTGAGAGGGTTTTTGTTGATGAAATGGCAATGATAGTTGTGGGTTTTGATTTGGAAGTTGTGGAGCTTGTTGGTTTTGAAAAGATGGAGGATATTGATAAAACTGAGCAAATCTCCCATAAGGATTTTGCATACCTTGCGTCCATGATTGAAAAGGATTTTGAGGTTGGGACCAAGGTTGTTGCCAAGGATTCCATTTTGGTGGGGGTTGAAAATTCATAGTGTTGTTAAACCCTTGATTTTGTTGCCCCTGCCAAGGTCTCCTTGCAACAAAACAGAGAGACTCAATGGTACTTGGATCTTCCTGAAAGACATCTTTGAGGCCAGGGATTGAAGGACAACCCTTGGTTTCATGATTCTCTGAACAGATTACACATGTTTCTACAACCTTTGCCTCCAAGGGACATTCCCTTAGAGCATGTTTCTTTCTACATTTCGGGAAAAAGATAGCTAAAGCTTCAGCTTCTGCTTGCTGTTTATTATGGATCTTAAGAGTGTCTAGTTGCTCACTAAGACTTCCTAAGATACCAGTTTTGAATTCATCAAGCATGTTGCCAATCTCAGCCCTACTTACCGATCCAGTTACAGATTTGTTTGCTCTGAGGAGAGAAGGATCTCTAGGCCCTTTTTGAGTTTTAGATTTTCTCGTGAGAGATGAACACATAGCTCTGCTATATCATGAAGTGGAAGTTGAGATATGTCTCCTTTTCCCATCATGTTGAAAATATCTATCCATTCATCTCTAATGGCTTTTAATAGAAGGACTTTCAAAGTTTCCTCATCTAAGTTACTCATTTTTTCTCTTTTCAGGTTATATTGAAATCTTTCAAGTAAATCCTCCAAATTTTCATCTTCCTTTTGCATCATCTTGAATACCTCATCCTTTTGATTGGTGGGCATACAATAGTCCAGGTACCTATCCAAAAATGTTTGTTTCATATCATTCCAAGTATTAATGGATTGAGTGAGTAATCCCATGAACCATTTCAAGGCTGCCCCTTTCAATGTTGAAGGGAACAGTTTGAGTTTTTGGATTTTCTCAAAATTCGTGATCTAGATTTTTCCCAAATTTTGTGTGAAGAAAAAATGTAATGATATTAACTTGCTAACAAAAAAACAACTCAACCAGTTTCACCATTTAGGAGATAATTGAAAAAGACCAGCAAACAAGTGTCAAAGTCTAGATTTCAAGGAGAAAAATTAGATATCAAGGAGGCAGTTTTAGATTTGATGGAGCAGTTGATTTCGAGATTGGGGGAATTTAGAGTAGTAGTATTAGCAGTTGAATATTTTTAGGAAGAGTATCAGTCAATGTTTTTGACCCCAACTTTCTAGCTGATTTTATAGCAAGTTGTTATGGTTTTGATATAGATACGTTTAAAATATGTATTATGTGAATGTATTTGAGAGATACACTTTATCTCTTTATCGTTTAGAAAGTTGTAATGAAGTAGATACAAAGAACATGTTTTTAATTTATATTCTTTTCCATAAAGATGATTTCTGTAGAATGAAAAAGGGTTGGAAACTTCTTGCAGAACCTTGTTATAGTCTGTATACATTTTGAAATTAATATAAATTACTATGATCAATGTTATTTGTTCATATTTATAGAGATTCATGTGTGATGGGTTTCCTGTATGTTTTCTAGTGCATGCCATTTCTTTTATCTCATAATCTGATCCATATGTCTTCTACGTTTTGGAAATTGAGTTATTAAATATGAATTTTGTTTATCATCTCAGATTGACCATTTCCAAAGTGTTATATGTTTTCAGCTTAACTATCTTTCACAGAATTTAAAAGTTGCTCTGTGTTTGGTATTTATTTCTATCTTCTTCTATCATAGCTAAATGAGGAATTGTCTAAGAAAGTCGTTGCTACCTTGCCTCTATATTTTGTTCATATAACCTATAAGTAATAACTTGTTTTCAAACAGAATCCATGCCCAATGGGTTTTCTTATTCTTTCTAGACCAATTTTGTTTAAATCCAATCAGATCTAGTCGATGTGACAAGTACATAACCAACCAATTTTGACTTAGTTATATAAGGGATCCCCCTTCAAATTGAAAGGGATAAATTTCAATTCAAAAGATTGGTCGAAGGTTACCTTAGAGCTTTTCCCTCACAACTAGGGTTTTCTCTAAGTGGTAACATTTTGGCATTGTTTCTAGGGAATGAAGGTAATATCATCCCTGGGTAGTACGACAAAGAAGCAGTTCTTATTGTTGATGGTGAACAACAATCAGACATAATCAAGTTGTGTATTATTCACATGGTGACTCCAATCAAGCTTCAAATAAAATTCAAAGAGTCCACTGGAGGATGAGCCTTATTGACAGAGACATGAAAGGACAATAAGGGAAAACTAGGTATCAAAGCTCGAGTTTTATCCAAGATGTAATATTAATTTTTGTTAACTACTTGTCCTTTCCTGAGCATTTCAAAATAATTTTCCATTTCTTATTGTATTCGAATTAATACCATAGATCTACACTTATATATCCTTATTTAAAAATTGTAGATACACCTTCTTCTTGCATTATTGATCTTAACCAAGTCTTTTCATTTGAGCCATATGATGTCCATGGCCTGTCTAGTGAGCCTCATGTAATCAAGGCTGATATTACACCTCCTGAATCTAATATTATACCTTCCAAGATTCAAGAGAGATATAGACTTCTAAAATTTCCAAATACCTTCCATGATTTTCCTCCGAAAAATTACAAATACCTTCCCAAGTTTTATGGGGAACCTGACAACTTTGTAGATGAAAAACACATTCAATCCTTCGAGCATTTTATAGACCTTTTTGAAGTTGAGCATGATGATGTTTACTTTAGAGTTTTTTCTCAATCATTACATGGAGATGCTAAAGAACGGTTCAGACATTTAGAGATTAAATCAGTCGGCTCATGGGAGGAAATGAGTGATATTTTTATGAAATTTTGGGGCAAGAGGAAATCCAAGGATCAACATATTTCAAATTTTCATGTCATAGAGAAACAGAGGGATGAAATTGTCTCTATGTTCAATCAGAAAATTTCAGTCTTTATCATAAGATGCCTAGAGACATTCAACCTCCTCAAGTTGCTTCCATTTCATTATGAGCAGAGGATTGATAATATCATACATTTTATTGTAAGTCTTAATGTTAATGTTTTTACAGAGAGTTAAGTTCGGCTTGATGAAAAGCAAGTTGTTGCCTCAAATTTTGATTTTCCTATATATGATGAATACGATGATTATTATGTTGATGAATTTCATGAACAACCAACTGTAAATAAAAAAAAGGTTCATTTTCAGTAGTCTAATGAAAGCACTCAACCTATATATCACAGTTATAAAATTGGACATAAAGAGAGTGATCAATTAGCTGAGGGTAACTCTTTGTCTTTGTACTTTTATTAAAAAAAATTAAAGTCATAAGTGAAGCAAAGGAACTTGAACTCATGCAAAATCACATAGGTTTACTAAACAAACTAACAACATTATAGACTAGTAGGAATATTTTTGTGTTTTTCATGATCCTGTGGCTTTGCCTATGGAAAGTTTTGTCAGTTCACATTTGCAGCCATTAACTTATAGGGATTTTGAAAATGATGATTTTAGTGATGCTAATTCTCAAAAGAACCCAAATTTATTTTCTTTATCAGAAAGTATTCCATTGCAACTGTCATATGAATATTTTCAGCCTCTTTATGACAACCATCGAATTGAGATGCATGGAAGAAAATATGTAGTTAAAGGGATTACACATCAAAGTGATAGTCTTTTACATTGTTGTGAGATCAGTTTGTAGGAATTTGAGGATCATTTTGTAGTATTTTTAGAGTTAGTAAGTAGGCCCAAGTTTTCAGATTTTATCAATGATGAAATTGTTTTCAAGTTTTTAAATAAGTTGCGAGAATTCAGTAAAGTAAAGAGTGATGGATTTATGCCTGAGCTAAGATTAAGAAAGGACAATCTAGTAATGTGGGGCAAGGAAAAGAGCGCAATTAAGGAGCTACTTTATTTGAGCAGCTACTTGACTGGTTGTATTAACATTTTGTATTATTTAATCCAACATTCATTCAGTAGGTTAGTGTAGGATGAGTGTGCAATAAGCTTGTTAGCTAAGCATTTATTTCCAGCCTGTAGTTTCAGTTTGGTTTTCAGTGTTGAAGAAAATGAAAGAACAAATAATACACGCTGACACTCATAAAATAAATATCAAGAATATAGAAAAACTAGACATGGCAGAAAATGCATGAGAGACTTTCCTGTAGTCTCTCATTCTCATGAATTTCATTATTAAAATAATGTTTATGATACATATAAATACATGCGGAAGTTGTCTCAAGATAGTGCATCTATCTTGAACAAACTTGGTTGATAAAATATCTCAATAACACACTAATCTAGGAGCCTAGCTAGTTGGAGAGAAACTCTCAACCAACTAAGCCTAATCTGACTCCTAACACTGAGGAACAAACTCAATCTAGAAAGGTAGGATTAAATCCTAACTTTCATGATTTTAATTAATTTAATTATTTGGACTTAGAATTGTTTTTAATGTGAGAGTGAGGCTAACATTCCCCCCCTCAATGATAAGTCCAAATTAATAACCATGAACCATATTCCAAGTTCTCGTGCTAAAACTGTTGATCCTCAAAAAACATTTGTCTGGAAAACCACCAAAGCTGGATGATGAAAAAACTCAAATCTGAAGAGAACATGAATCATCTGCATGTTTGATTCATCTCTGAATGTCACTTAACAACTCCATCATGTGCCAAGATGAAAAATGATCCATCTGTCCTTTACTTGCAATCAACATTCTTTGTCCACTCACAAAATATAGAGAACGCCCACTGGTTGATTTTGTTGATGCTCACAGCTGACTTTGTTGTCGATTTCCCATTGGCAAATTTTGTTGATGCTCACTCACTGATGAAAATGCCCACTGGCTGCTTCACTGATGTTGTTAAGACTTTCAATCTGACAACTACTGTCAATTTCATTGATATTTTCCCCCCTTTGTCAGCTGAAAGGAGAGACAATCTTCTTCAAATTATTTCTGAACTCCCCCCTTTCAGGTGTAGGAGTGTTTCACTAGTGTACTCATCCGTTAAACTGCATGAGAGTACCATCTTCATTTTTACTGTTGGCTGCAATATGTGTGAGTGAATTCAATTGTAAAAATTATACAATCCTTTGACTGTGGATGACAACTCCCAGGGATCAATCCATGAATAACCGATATTCAATCTAGTTGATTGTTGTTGTTTGTTGCATTGTGCTAATGAATGATTTGACATGCCACAATGGTGACAAGGATGGGGATCTAAACACTAATCTTCTAGATGATCTGTTTTTTGACAATGAAGGCATTTTGGTTTGACTGTAACTTCGGTTTGTGCACATGTCTATTTGTCTACAACTTTAGTTTGTGTGTATTTTTGTTTGTCTTTAACTTTCTCAGAACTAGTTGATGTGATTTGTGCAAAAAACCCTGCACTGACAAACTTAATGGGCCTTGAATAATCTAGGATATGCAAGTTGGCATCATCTTTGACATATCCTAAGCCTCGTCAATTTATGTTACTTTGGATTTCTTCCCATGGCTTGATGATTGGTTTGGAAGAAAGTTGAACTAGATTAGGGACCACTTCGACACTTGAAGTTGGTTGGATCAGTGACTTGGAATCAACATATTTATCTTCATCAGTACGGATGAAAGACTTGGAAACATCACCCTTTTGTTGCAACTCATCTCTTTGAAGTTGTGACTCCAGTTGAAGGAACTCAATTATTTCATGTGCTTGTTATAGATTCATTGAAATATCAACAAAAGTTGCTTTGCTAATTTGTACCATGTCTTTAGCGGTTGAGAGGATAAAATTGTTAAGAATCTCTAACAACTAAATGCTTTTCTCCATGTGAACTTGTTGGAACTCATGTTCGCTTGCTTTTAATACTTGTTGGATTTGTAGAACTTGCTCGCTTGATGTTTGATTGATTGTTGCACGCTCGTTTGGACTTGTTTTAACAATTGATTGTTTGAACTCACACTTGCTTCCTTTCATGCTCACTTGATGATTGGTTTGAATCAGTTTTAGGATCACTTGATGTTGTGAGATTTGCACTTGCTTGAACTTACACTATTGATTGATCAAAAGAAGGGTGTTGAATACTATAGAAAATGTAGCCAAGAGAAATGCTTACAATGATTTGAATGACTCAGTTAAAAAACAAAGGATTCATTGGGTTTAATTGATTCCCTATCAATTCAAAGTGTGGGTGTCGGTTTCAACTGAGAATGCACCCTTAAAATTTAACTTAATTTGGCTTTGATTACAATCCAACTTACAAATTATGATTTTCAAGTTATAGTTTTGTATTGAGCTTATTAAAAAAAATGGTGCAAGTGAAATTCCCAAAAAATTGTTGTTGAATGGCTGTAAAAATTGTTGATGTAGATGACAACTTGATTGGATGTTGATGTAGAAATGTCTTTTACAACTTGATTATGTATTGTTGCTTCTTGAGTGCCTGTAGTTTTCTTGATTACATAAGCTTGAATGAAATTGATTATGTGCATGCAATTTGCTAATTTTTTGTGTGCTACATGTGTACCATATTAGAAAGATACCACATGACGGTTAGTGTCAAAACTAGACACAAAAAAAAAACAATATCAAGAATCATGCGCCATCACAAACATACCCATGGTGTACCTAAGATCCCCTTATTCAATTTCGGGCGGATCTAGGACACAAGCACCAAAACAAATATGCCTTTTTATTATACAGGTGACAACTAGCTCTTACACCCAAGAACAACTTTTCAATTACAATATTTTGTTTGTTTGGAGCCTTTTTCAAACAACAAATTCACTTCAATGACTGCTCCTTGACTCTCAAAATACTACAACAATTACCTTCCCTTAAAATACACTTATCACTCCAAATATTACAAAAGAATAATTTCACCTTATCACTCCACAAAATCACACCTTATCTCTCCAAAATAAAAATACTCATTCACATATTATATGTCAAAAACTAAATGAAGTCTACTCCTTTTTACAAAATTTTCAAACCCTTTATAAATAACAATCACTGCTTTAATGACTTAAAAGCAATAAAGTATTACCTTATACTTTTCCAAGGCTTTGAAGTTCAACGTTCGCCCATGATTTGTGGAGTCTTATTCACAAATGGATCCGCGCAACACTTCGCTTCCTTAAGGGAAACTTGGCTTCTCTGGTCATTACCTCAACTCATGAAATTTCACAAAAATTGCTTTCATTACAAATTCCCTTTTTGGACTCACCAATGTTGATTTTCTCACTACTTACAAATTGTCTTATGATCTCATTTCGCTTTCCATTAAGAGGCTTTCTTTCTTTTTGGACAACTCCAACAATAATTCTCTCATGTTACAGCACTGTCAACGACACTATAGCCCAACTATCATTTTTCGGTAGCAGTACAAGATATAAATATGAATATAGGGGTTATAGAGAAACCCAATGCTTTGGTAGCAAGATAAACTCCAATATAATGCTCAACAATACATTTTGGCAACTAGAATGGATGAATCAGTTGGACAGTTCTCTGAAGGAGTCCAAATCTCAGATTTTATGAGCAATAAAGGCTCCAACATTCTCTCTTTATGTGGTAGCAGTCATACTAGCCCCTCAAGTCTCAACGCAACTTGGAATTGTGTGACCAGTCAACTGATAATATGCATAGGAGTATTCTTCAACAACAAAGCTTAATAAAGATTAAAATCTTCCTTCCTGTTGAGCCATGAGATCTTCAATGATGCAAAGATGGCACTGAACTTGATCTCCAATCTAGGGGAAACAACATAGAACTTCAAATGACACACACTCAGTCCAAAATTGTCCTTGATCTAGTCTCTGTTTGGATATGGAACTCGTCCCATGTCTCTTCAGAATATGATTGCAGCTTCTTTAGCAATATGATTATGGGCACAAATAAGCATAAGAGAGAGATTCTCGATCTTTGGATTACATTCTTCACAATTAAGATATATCTGCTAGTTTTTAGATCACTCCACGCTACACACTCCAAAGAGAACACGCACATCCATTTTAGGTGTTCACGTACAAGATCTAGACTTAGGCATATTTACTAAATCGCAACTAGCAACCAATTTAAGCATACTATGTCTCTCAGTTCTATCCGACATGCCAGCAAAACGAGTGCGCATTACAACTCTGGGCAGCACTATGTGATCAATTTGATTCACTTCAACAAGCATGCAGCAAAATTCTAAACATTATATCATGAAGATATGATAGGATGTGATCAAATTTTAATGACAGTGTGACTCAACCACAATAGTTCCCAGCATGAGTAGATAATGTGCCCAGGAATGATGGCAGTCACCACAAATCGAATATGTGTCCAGTCAAGGAGACATGCGCTCAAGAGATAGGAAATTGTGCCCAAACCAATGGAAACACTCCAGATGTGATGTAAATCAATTTATTTTCAAAGAGAAAACCATCCCACGTTGATCTCCAATCGCATAGCATAGACTCAACCTAGCTATATGGAGAATCACGTGTGACCTGTTGGAAGGAATGTGCGCAAGTGAGAAATGAGTGGTCAGACTCATAAAATATGCACCTAGGTATGGAGAATTGTACTAGAAGTTGTTACATAATCTTTGTAAATTTCTAGTCGACCCCCTAAAATCCAACTCAACCCTAGTAGCATAATCACAGTGCCCCCAATAAGATTTGGTCCTTGTTACAATGTTGATCAGTGATGCATGTGATATATGCCACAACAACTTGGCGTCAAAAATATTCTTACAGCTCCCTTTTTTTAATAATTTGGTCAGATAAAAATTTGGACCCTTAGACATAAGAATGTGATGGCTCTTTTTGAAAACACATTTGATTAATATAAAATCACACGGCTCACTTGTAACATTGCGCCAATTTCTCAAACCTTTATTATTCTTACAACAATTGCCAGAAATTTCGTCGCACATTCAATAAGAAAATTTGTTGAGCCCTTTTTAAATAAATTCTCATTCTATTGCAGAACTGGGTCTTCTGCTTCTCCGAAAATCATTTCTTTCGACACCCTCCAATATAAAGGCTTGAACAATCTGCAATTAAAATCCTCAGGTTGGCAAGAAACCAGCACCAGCTCTAATACCAATTGAAGAAAACTAAACCAACTAATAATAATACACTCACACTCATAAAATAAATATAAAAAATATAGAAAAACCAGATATGGCGGAAATGCATGAGGGACTTTCCTGTAGTCTCTCATTCTCATGAATTTCATTATTAAAATAATGTTTATGATACATATAAATACATGAGGAAGTTGTCTCAAGATAGTGCATCTATCTTCAACAAACTTGGTTGAGAAAATATCTCAACAACACACTAATCTAGGAGCCTAACTAATTGGAGAATATCTCAACCAACTAAGCCTAAACTGACTCCTAACCATGAGGAACAAACTCAATCTAGAAAGGTAGGATTAAGTGCTAACTTTCATGATTTTAATTAATTTAATTATTTGGACTTAGAATTGTTTTTAATGTGAGAGCGAGGCTAACAAGTGTAATTGTTTGCAACAATGTACAATTCAGTTTGAGTGTGGTTCAGTTGTAGAATAGGTTGGTTGTAGGTAACATGTTTTGGGTTTGGAAAATGAATTGGTTTTCAACGACAACATCCTCGTGCATCCAACTATTATCATAATTTCAGTCAATAATTTTTAAAGCATTGACAACTGGAGTGTCAACACCAATCTATAATAAACAGGTTAAAGCACTGACAATGAGAGTGTCAGCATTATTTTATGTTTGAAATTAAAAAAATGCACTGACATTTAGGGTATCAACGCCAAATGCAAAATTCAAATTATTGCATGTCCAAAGGAATTTACTAGTTAATAATATGGTGACATGACGTTTAATGATTTCACATGGGATTTTTTTTTCACCGTTGGAGGGTAGTTGTCATTGTAAAGAGTGATGTAAATAATCATTTTATTTTGTGATTGATTGATTGTCACAATTTAATCTCATATGTTATGGATGGTGGAAGTAATTTTATTGTGCAGAGGACAAAACCATTATATAGCCTGCACATAGCTAAAAACAAGGTCAGAATTTCAAGATAGTTTGAAAATAGATATTTCGTAGTGAAAGTGCTAGAACAAGGATTCGTTGAAAAAGTGTCACTGCAAAAATTTATTTTTGCCATATCTCTAAACTTGTGTGCCTAGTTCATGGTTTTCGAGAACAAGCCACCATCATCTATAATCATTTTTGGCTTTTCTCGGAATCCATGAGCGATACTTTTCCCAAATTTTGTGTGAAGAAACATTGTAATGATATTAACTTGCTAACAGAAAAACAACTCAATCTAGTTCACCATTTAGGAGATAACTGAAAAATATCAGCAAACAGGTGTCAAAGCCTAGATTTCAAGGAGTAAAATAAAATATCAAGGAGGCAGTTCCAAATTTGATGGAGCAGTTGATTTCGAGATTAGGAGAATTTAGAGTAGCAGTATTAGCAATTGAATATTTTCAGGTAGAGTATCAGTCAATGTTTTTGACACCAAGTTTCTAGCCGATTTTGTAGCACGTTGTTATGGTTTAGATACAAATAGGTTTAAAATATGTATTATGTGCATGTATTTGAGAGATATGCTTTATCTCGTTATTGTTTAGAAGGTTGTAATGAAGTAGATACAGAGAACCTATTTTTAATTTTCATTCTTTTCTATAAAGATGAGTTACTGTAGAATGAAAAAGGGTTGGAAATTTCCTGTAGAACATTGGTATGGTGTGTATACATCTTGACATTAATATAAATTACTATGATCAGTGTTATTTGTTCATATTTTTAGAGATTCTTGTGTGATCGGTTTCCTATTTGTTTTCTAGTGCATGTAATTTTTTCTCTCTCATAATTTGATCCATATGTCTTCTACGTTTTGGAAATTGAGTTATTAGATCTGAATTATGTTTATCAGCTCAGATTTACCACTGCTAAATTGTCATATGTTTTTGAATTAAATATCTTTAATATAATTCACCAGTTGCTATGTTTTTAGTACTTATATCTATGTTGCTACCTTGCCTATGTATTTTGTTCATATAGCCTGTAAGTAGTAACTTCTTGTCAAACATACTCCATGCCCAATGGTTTTTATTGATCTTTCCAGACCAATTTTGTTTAAATCCAGTTAGATATAGCCGATCTGCCAAGTACATAACCAATCAATTTTGACTTAGTTACAGAAGGGATCCCCCTTTGAATTGAAAGGGCTAGCTTTCGATTCAAAATATTGGTTAGAGGTTACCTTAGATTTTTTTCCTCACAACCAGGGTTGTCTCTAAGTGATAATAGATTGTATGAGCCTTCTATGATTAATGATCAAGAAGAGAATGTTCAGATTCCATCTATAAAATAATTTTCTCCTAAATATTTAAATGATTCGTAGGAAGACTCAATTCTTGATAGGAGGATAATGAATTCACATAGAGGCAATGTAGAGTATGTTTGAGCAGGGCTCAAAGGTACCAATCCAAGCAAATAAAGGTGGATAGAGATAAAAAAGTGAGGGGTTTGTACCCTCACTTAATTCCTAAGTAAAAACAAACTTTTGGAGGTCTAAAAGCTTCCAGTGGGGAGGAATGATCTAGGGGATCAAAAGTCTGCTAAAAAAAGTAAAGTGCTCAAATTCTCCCAAAACTAGTGCCAAATCATATATCTTGCCACTTTAATTCCAATGACATTTGAATCACCTAAATGTAACATTGTATGAGAAAGTTATCGTGTTTTGAATATTTTGGCAAAAACCTAAAAATTCAAATTGCAAGGTTGACTAGACATTGTACGGATGCCATGTGGCAGTGCATACGATGATGTTATCAATTGAATGGGATGTATGGATGAGAGGTTGGACCAGTGATGTGAGGCTGCATGGTGATTGGTTGTGCAGTTGCTGTGGTGGGCCAATGATAAGCCGTTACTTGGGGAAACCAGAGGGCACTACGTGGCCCTATGAGAGGCCACCAAGTGTTCTTAGTTTTTGTGCCAAAATTTAGTTATGGACTGAAATTGACCTTCGCAAGATTCGAATCGTTGACCGCCTACAACTTAACAAACCTCCCTACCAATGTGCCATGATGTTTCTTATTATACAATGGTGGTAGATATATATTTAAAATCATATGGCATCGACGTTAGGGGGAGGGCCAGATCGGCAAGCGTGCCCGATCGAATTTTCCCCCAGTATTATGGCATTTAATGAGACTAAAGATGATAGTAAGGAGGGGCATGGTGCATGGAACATTTCCAATGCCCCATCCCATGGTTCAATTGCAAGAGCGTGACCAACAACAAAGTTACAGAGGGGCGGGGAACATGGCACCCTTCCTGCCACCCAACCCATATTTTTAATAACCAACAAGTGACCGGGAGTAGGGCTAGGAGGTGCATGGCCTATGGACTATGCCCCATGGTCATTTGTGTTTCCATATGACTGACTCGACAAAGGAGACAAAGGGGCTAGACCTTATTTTTTTAAAATATTTAATTAGTTGTAACAAAAAGTGCAAAATTTGGCGGGTTTCATGGGTCTAACTTACAACCTCTGGAAACAAAATTGAGTGACATACCAATCTACCCAAGAGCCTCTTTGTGGCCAAATTTGCAGTGCAGGACAATTTGTAGAGCGTTTTGTACGCATAATGGAGAACGATGCCTAACTTGGTCATTTTTTAGCCTTTTTGAACCTAAGAATAGCCTACACAGGGGTTTTTAGGAATTCTAGACACAATGGAAGCGTTATTTTTACAATTTAAGCATTTAATGTTGATCTAATTTGACATTTGAGAATTGTATGTTGATGTAATTTAAAATTTGAGCATATAATATAAAGGGTCACAATTCGAAGTTGGACTTGGAGACATAGCCTAGGAGGGGTGAACTCCGCCATCAAATTGTTGCATTGTGATGCTGTTTATTTTCCATTTTTAACTATTAAAAAATGAAAAAAGTAACTTATTTTGTGTGCTTTTGCAATCACGATCCATTGTCCAAAAGACATAAACTATCTTGCAAAATTTTATATTGAACCTTCAATTTTAATTTTTGATCAAAAAATAGTCAATTAGCAAAATATCACCCTTAAAAAATTCCTTATTTTTTCCTCCTATAAAATCCATCATATAGTCATATCAACTCCATTAAATAGTCATCAAGATTACGAATATGTAAAATAGTCACTTTTAATTAAAACTTTGTAATTTCTTAGTATTTAACTTTAAGTCAAATCCACCAATAATATGTTCCTATAAAACATCCATCCATTTATGAATGAAGCATCCAACCTATCTATGAATATATTTAAGATGTAGTGTGTGCAACAATATATTAATTCCACCAATAAGTTGGTTATTTTTTGAGCTTTTAGGCACATCCAAATGCACAATGTTGTCTTAGGCCACAAGAGGATTATTTATAGAAAAGAGTAGTTTCAACAATATATGGATAAGAAATCCATAAGTTTGTAGGTATTCTTTAATTTTAAAACTCCTTAGAGTGTATGCTATTTTTTTAATTGATTATTGCATTAATTTTTTAGAGAATTACATCATATATGCTAGATTATTTGTCTCTATCATGCCACTTGGGAAACCAGACCAAAAACAAAAGAGTATGGAGTCGAAAATAACATAATTAAACTGAAAAATGACAAGATATGTCCAGAGAGTTAGCAATGTATTTGTTTCCCCATAGTTGGGGAGACCAACAACAAAATTCAAGGAATTTTTTTTTGAATTTTTACACCATAATGTCAAAGAAAATGGGCTAAGGAAACTCATAATAACAATTGAGATAGGGTGTCAACACCCAAGGAAACCAACATAGAAATCTAAAAGGGAAATTGGGCCTCAAAACGATAAGGAAGTTTCAATATTGATGGGTTGTTCCTCAACCTTGCATGGTGGATGAATTGGTGGGTTGGGTGGTGACCCCATATCCAACATTTCCAATCTTCCTTCTACATCCAGGATGAGTTTCTTCAACTTGTCCAACTTGTGCATGAGATTAACTTGATTTTTCTACCGATCTACTAGAAACTTTCCCAACAACAACATGCCATGTCAAAAGAGGTCCACTGTATGGAGGTAGTGAATTTTCCTTCCACATGAATTTCTTGTATCTGGTAGTGTTGATGGGCTGGAATTCTCTGCCAATGTTGGGCGCGAGATCCCCTAAGGGAAGTTTTGGGGCTAAAAACCCATATTTTGGTCAAATTTTGTAATCCAAGTGTAAAGACTCTGCATTTTGTGGTCGCAGAGTGCATAGGTGTAAAGAGTCATAGGGTTGTCCGCCCTTATTTTGGAAATGTAATGTCGGCTGTAAAAGATCTAACCATGGTCCACGGACCATGGGATTGTATAAATAGAGCTAAGCTCTAAGTAGTTAGAATAATCAATCAAGTAATGAAGATATGATGTATGAGAGATAGCTTTGAAGTAGAAGTCTAAGTTTGGGTTGTAGTGTAGGTAGAGGCTTTGCAGCTGAGTGCGTGGAGGCCTAGAAGTCTACAACTGAGTGCGCGGACTCCTGCAGCTCAGTGCACAGGGCAGGTCGAGCCTATAATTGTCTGGAATTATCAATAAAGAGAAGTATTTTACCATTTATGTGTCTTTCTTTCTTGTTTATACATCTTGTTATGTTGGGTATGAATTTCACTTATAATGCTTATATGATGCGTGGATGTATATAAATGTGTTGGTTAAGTGAACAAAAGTAAGAACATCTTCTTACACGAAGCTAACTAAGATTGGTTAATAAGATAAGTAAAAAACTTAGCCTAGTTTGGGAGATATCGCAGTTCGCTGCCCTAGTAGCGTGAAAGTCCCTCAACCGCAGGTTAGGGCTGCACGAAAGCCAATTGTACCCATTCATGAAGGTACTGAAGGGTGGAATAGAGGGCTAAGCAACCTGTGTAAAGGTAGGAATGGCCGGAATAAACTGAAATCACAACCATCTCAAGGGTGCGGAAACTTGGTTCTAGCATCCCCCCATACTGCTTCGGGTGAGACTTCAGTCTGCGCTCTGCAAGCTGATGCCGAAAGGGCCAGTAGTGTAGGGATTTTTTTGGCTAACTAACACTGAACCTGGGTCAAGCCCCCTCAAGCCAACAAATGGTTCTGTTTCTGGGACCAGAATCTGCATAAGAGATGTGCGATGTCGTATCACTGGAATCCAACTAAGAAAGAAAAAAGACTAGTTGGATAGAAGGATCCACGAGTTCGTGACACAAGAGAATAGAAACCCATGACTATCAAAAGAACAGTGGTTGGACCAATACCTATATACGGAGATCCATGAAATCTTTTTTGCCTCCTTTCCAACTGAGCTATACGAGTGGATCCCGAAGCTAGCAGATAGAGAAGGAAGGTGGACACTTGACGGTCCTATTGTGTGGACCCCAGAGCTAGTGCGAAGGTTGGAAGCATCAGAGGATAAGATCACCCACATTATTGATCATTGGCTCGATCGCCACGTAGGAGGATTTGTTATTGAGTTCGCGGTCGACACCTCAGTGAGCTATAGCAAGGTAGAGCAACGCTTTTTCAAAGGATCGCAAGGTAAGTACGTAAAATCTTTGAATACTTGGATTAAAATGTTATTGTCTAAAAAATGGGTTATGCAGCTACCTTGATGTTCGAGACTACACGAAGTGGAAAATTTTACAAAAATGAAGGAAATAAGGGTCCAGAGCATAGCCCCTTTATTTCACCTCCACAAAGGGACAAAGAAGGGAGAGCGAAGGTCTCTTCGCGAAGTGTTATTCACTTGATAAGAAAAGGATTCTCACGAATACCACCTCCGCCCACACCACCTCTGACATCACCATCATTGCCTCCAACTTCACCCGTACTACCTCCACCTCCACTATGATTCAATATGGTGAATACAATGAAGTTTCCTTTGTTAAAAGGCTTGGGAAATGAGGACCCAGACCAATTCTAGTTCGTTGTGAGGGCTGTATGGGAAGCTCAAGGTGTTACAGATGATCACATAAAGAAGGCGACACTGGTTAGTGCTCTACAAGATCACGCACTAACCTGGTACAATAAGTACTCCAATGATAACCCGAATGCTAGAGTAGCAGACATCCGGCAGCACTAAATAGAGAATTTAGTAGGCCTAAATCTGAGGCACAGTCGATTATGGGATTCAAAGAGATCATGATGCAACCAAGAGAAACACCTTGGGAACTAGATCAGAGGCTAAAATGTACGATCTGCAAAGCCAACATGAATTTGACAGATGGACAACATTGTGAATGGATTGTGGCTTCACTACTACCACACTTGAGGAGTGCATTGTCCCAGCAAAAGATAACAACTCAGGCAGAGGCCTTGGAAATTTCCATGAGACTACATGAGACTCCGATGCAATATCCTAATCTAGGAGTCCAACAAATCCATGCGTAGCTGAAAAATCTATGCCTTGAGATGCAAAGTCTGAAGCAGGACATGACGTTTCAACCAAAGGTACCAAAGGATAGTTGATTTTCTATAATTATGGAGGATGAGGACATTATGCCCGTGATTGCACTAATCCAAAACATCCATCGTGCAAGTATTGTAGAAATTTTGAATAATTTAACACATATTCAACAGAGATTATCCTGATCATGTACTATTGCAGAAAACATACACAATACATAG
>APFE031420563.1:181854-210778 GCA_000404065.3 Pinus taeda | reverse complement strand
AAAATAGCCTGCGGGCCCACTTAGTGAAGGCGACTCTTTTCACTAAGCTCCATCATCTTGTTGCAATCTCAACAAGTATTGCACATTTTTTGATCATGAAACAGAATCTTGTCCTATGCTAATAGCTAGGATACGTGACAAAGGGGTGCTACCGCCTCCCTCGACTCAGAACCTCCAGATGATAAGGTATGAGCCGCACGAGGAAGATATGAATGTAAATATAGTGCTCTGGAGTGTAATGGCAATGAGAGATAACAAGGGGAAATAGACTGAAGATAATAAATGGGTTCACAAGGCCCCGGTGAAAGAGGCTGAGTTTTATTTGGAGCGCGCTCGTGAAACCTTCATGGAAGCTAAGAAGAGCTTCGTTGAGGCCTCCACCTTAGGAAGCAAGGATAAGCCTGAGTTGGAGATGGACCCCTCTATGCTCACAACTTTCCTAGAAACTTGTATGAAGTTACTGAATGACAGTAAGGCTGTGAAAGGGTTACAAGAACTCATCAATAGATGTGTTGGGACTATGCCAGGTCAGCCACGTGTAGTGCAAAAGATTGGCAAGCATAAGACAAGGACGGGACGGGAGATGCGACTGATCGAACAAATAGGAGAGTATGAAATGGATCAGGTCATTTTGGACCTGGGGTTAGATGTGAATGTCTTATCAAAGTAGACTTGGGAGCGAATGGGGAGACCTACACTACAATGGTCTCCGATTTAGCTAAGGATGGCGAATCAACAGAAAATCATACCCATGGGGCAGCTGCAGGGGGTGACCGTGGATATTAAGGGAGTGAGCACACTGGAAGATTATGGAGTAATAGAGATAGTTGATGATAGCAATCCCTAACCTGCACTCTTGGGAATTGACTGGGCTACTGATATGAATGGGGTAATCAATTTGAAGAATTGAAAGATGATCTTTGAGAAGAAGTCACTGCACGTAATAATACCCCTCGATCCCGCTGAGGGATCGCGCTATACGGAACCAGTCCACGATTATGAGAGTGATGATGATCTAGACTGCATCTATAAGATAACAGCACGAGGCCAAGACTGGGTGAATCCCACCGTGGATGGATGGATTATGTGGGATCGCAAGAGTTCCTGCACTTCGGACTCCGACAAATAAATAGAACACTGGCAGAATTAGTTACATGAAGTAACTACGCTGAATTGCAACATGATGACCCAGTCATTGCACTGTGTGTCATTAGAGGAAAGAAATCTACCTAGCTATGATTATCTAAATGAGGTAGATGTCTTTTTGGATGCATTTGAAAGGGAGGTGCCAGAAAAAAAATGCTTCCAGGCCTTGGACTGGGCATTGCGTGCTATGCCTGCAAGATGGTGGGGTACACACAAGGGAAGCTTCGATGATTGGCGTAAACGTAGGAGGATGATGAGAGCATGAATTAGGAAGCCTAAGATGCAACTCATAGACAAATACAATGGATAGAATGATCCACGTGCACATCTGGCCAAATGGATGCAGATTTATGGAGAAAATCCATAACCTGAATGGGTGCCCCTGTTTTGTCATACCCTGGATGTTATCTCAATGAATTGGTATATAGAAACAAAGCTCTTCCATGGGATAGGTGAATGGGATATCCTGCATGAAGGATTCATTATGACATTCAGTTTTGAGGATGAGTTTGACAATATTGATAAAGTGCTACAAGAGGTGAAAGTAGTCCTCTTTAGGATACCACTGGATCCTTTAGACCTGATTCAACCTGAATGGGCTACTTAGCTGAGTCACACACTGGAATGTTATAATGTGACTGCTGAAGAGGAGGACGAGGATCCGAGGAAGATTAACATTCCAGAAATAGAAGGCCACCGCAAGTTTCAAGGACCATAGATTGAGAACCCTGATAGAACCGCGCCAGTGAGAACTAAACAGGTGAACATTGGTATGAAGGAAGAACCCAAATTCGCAAAGATTGGAGACTACCGGGACGACACGATGGTGGATAAGGTTGCTAAATTACTCCGCGAATATAAGGACTTATTCCCTACCAAGTTTATGGATTTGAAAGGAATAATTGGAGATCTAGGAGTGATGAAGATCACATTAAAGCCGGACGTGAAGCCAGTTAAGCATAGGCCTTATCGCCTAAATCCGAAATACAAGGAGAAGGTCCGCTTAGAGCTAGACAAAACGCTAGCAGCAGGCATCATTAAGCCTGTGGAGAAATCTAATTGTAAGCCCAATGGTGGTGCAAGATAAAAAGTAGAAGGACGAGATAAGGATATGCATGGATCTTAGAAAACTGAATGATGCTTCTCTGCATGATCCTTTCCCAACTCCGTTCACGGATGAAGTGTTGGACAATGTAGGTGGCTAGGAAGCGTATTCCTTCACTGATGGGTTCTCTAGGTACCACCAAATCAAAATCACGCCAAAGAATAATAACAAGACAACCTTCACGACTGAGTGGGGTTGCTTTCAATATACTATAATGCCATTTGGGTTAAAGAATGCGCATGCAATATTTTTACGCATGGTTGTTGCAGCATTCAAGGAATTTATTCATAAGTTATTGGAGGTATATTTTGATGATTGGACTATATTTGGGCTGGTTAAGTGCCATGTAGCGAGCTCGCTCTTGATGCTGGATACCTGTCGAAGACACCAGATCACGCTAAACCTCAAGAAGTGTTTGTTTTACGTTTCTTTTGGGAACCTATTGGGGCATGTGGTTTGCAGACAAGGACTGATGGTAGACACCGCAAAGATCGCAGTGATTTTGGAATTGGAAGTGTCAAGGAGTGTGAAACAATTGCATGCTACTCTGGGACATACGAGATATTACAGGAAGTTTATCAAAAGCTATGCTCAGATCACCGCGCCAATGGAAATATTATTGAAGAAGGATGTCATGTTCTGCTGGAATGATGACTGTAAGAAAATATTGGATATATTGAAAGAAAAGACGGTTACCACGTTGATTCTAGTCTTCTTGAACTGGAAGAAATAGTTTCATGTACATGTTGACATGTCATGTATAGCGCTGGGGGTAGTACTTACACCAGATGGCGGAGAAGGCTTGGACCACCTTATCGCATTCGCAAGACACAAATTATCCAAAGCAGAAAAGAACTACTCTACCACTGAATGCGAGGGGCTAGCTATGGTTTATGCCCTATAGAAGTACCGACACTACTTGTTAGGAGGCCACTTTAAGATGCACACAGATCACTTCACGCTGAGGTACCTAGTCAATAAGCCTATGTTGGGGAGGCAAATTTGCAGATGGTTCTTATTCTTCCAAGAGTATGATTTTGAAGTTTTTGTGAAGCCTGGACGATTGAACGCGGGACCAGATCATTTCTCCCGCATTGAAATAGGGGAGGAACCTACTAACTTGGAGGAAGGATTACCTATCTCGTAGCTATTTGCAGTGCATGTTGCGGATGGTCATTTCGAGGATATAATATACTACCTAACAACAGGAACTACATCAGAAGGATACTTTGTCCAGCAAAATAAGGAATTAGTGGTGCGCATGATAGATTGCTCTATCATTGTTGGGAATTTATACAAGATGGGGACTGATAAAATACTACAAAGGTATGTACTAGAGTTCGAATGAAGAAACATCTTTGCAGACGCTCATGGGGGCGCTACAAGAGGACATTATGTAGGGAGAGAAACCGCGCAGAAGATTCTACGTGTGGGGTTGGGTGTGGCCAACCCATCATCAGGATTCAAAAGAATATTGCAAAGCATGTGATGTATGTCAAAGAATAGGTAGGCCATCACGGAGGGATGAAATGCCTTTGAATCCACAAATGAAGTTGCAACCCTTCGAAAAATGTGCAATAGATTTTGTAGGACCCATTCAGCCACAAGGAAAGACAGGAGCGAGGTACATTATCACTGCTACGGAGTATTTGACTCGTTGGGAAAAATTGTAGCGAGTAAAGGATTACATAGGCGCGACGGCCGTGAAGTTCCTATTTGAGCATGTACTGACATGATTTGGATGTCCAAAGATCTTGATGAGTGATTGTGGTACGCACTTCCTGAATGAGATGATCAGTGCACTAACAGAGGAATTTCAAGTGTATCACCAAAAGAGCACACCTTATCACCTATAGGAAAATGGGACAGTGGAGGCATTTAATAAAGTGCTTGAAAATGTGTTGGCAAAGGTTTGCAATGCCCAGTGAAGTGATTGGGACCTACGCATACCTACAGTGCTATGGGCTTATCAGATGACGTGCAAGAAGTCAACGGGACAGACACCCTTTAGGTTGGTATACGGTGTTGAAGTCGTAATGCCTATGGAATATATAGTTCCTAGTCAACGCATAGTAGCGCTCACAAGTATAACAGATCGTGGAGCCCTAGAAGAGAGGCTCGCGCAGTTGGATGAGCTTGAAGAAGAGATATTTTTGGTTGGATTTCATCAACAGGTCCAAAAGCAGTGCGAAAAAGCATGGGATGACCGACATATTAAATTGTGCACCTTTAAGGTGAATGACTTGGTGCTATTGTATGACAGTAAGTTTGATAAATTTCCAGGTAAATTCAGAATGCATTGGCTGGGACCCTATGTTATTAAGGAGATTATCGACGGTGGCGCGGTCCAATTCGTTAAGTTGAATGGAGATCCCTTCCCAAGAAAGGTGAATGGTAGTCGATTGAAGCACTACACAGGTGGCCTGGCCATCAGACTATGTGACATAAGCACAGGGTTAGCGCTCTAGGCAGCTGAAAGGAGGCACACGACTATAAACTACATTGCTTGGGTTGGGGAGCTTCGCGATTTCAGAACTGCGCAAAGCAATGAAGTGTCACAGGGTTTGCGATAGTGTGAAGGCAGTTGCGCTACTTGTTGAAATAGCGCACAGGTCCACCGGAAAGTCACCGTTAAAGTCACTGTTCACAATTTGATGGTCAGATTATGGCCAAATGGAGTGGGCGATAGGCATTTAAGGCGAACTTTATGGATTAGATTCTTGAAAATCTACTACCAATCTAGCATTAATGGGCTGAATGTGGGGGGAACGGTCAGATTTGAATTCAAAAGGCCCTATAAATTACAAGTGGTTGTCCAGCGAAAAACACTTGGCATTTTGAAAATTCAGTTGTTGCGCTATCAGGTGTGCATGGAACTTGCAAATTTTGAGGCTTTGAGAGCAAGTTAAATGTTTGAGAGATTGCTAAAAGAAACACAAGACCTCTTGAATACAATGATGTCAACACCTGAGGAAGCCACACAGGAAATTGCGGTAGAAGATGCCCTAGAGATTTTGGAGTGATAGTTGAAGTCCCTGAATCACCCAAAACACTGAGATCAAAGAAGGATAAGCAGACTATGATCCCAGTGCGCGTCTCACCAAGAAAACCACAAAGGACCAAGCTCACTTTATAGGAAAAGGGGAAGGCCATTAACCTGGAGGCCGACGAGGAAGAATCTGAAGAAATCCTGGTGGATGAGGAGGACGTGGAAATGGAAGTTGAAACCCAGGGTACGGACCCTATTACCAGGTTACCCAAATATGTTCCATTGCGCAAGGGAAAATCCAAGGTGCCGAAGGACATAGATGAGAGCAAGAGCTCCCTGCAAGCTCCATTGCTCTCGAATGACATTTTTTTTTAGGGGCCACACTTAAGGCAGGTTCCTATACTAAAGTTTGAAGATTGAGACCTCACAGATCATGAAAAATTATCGCATTTAGCGACTAAGCAGCTAATGCATCGACGGATTGATGCGACTACTAGAATGATTGAATTGGAGCTGTGGACATGGCTCAAGGGTGTAGAAAAAGTCAGGTTGCTCAACTAGCTCTGGGTAGCGCATTACCACTGTGCCCCAATGACCGTCTTCATCATCAGGAAGTTGCTCTGCTTGGTGCATGATGGGTGTTTGTGGCTAGAGGAGCCCATTCCCATCACAGACTACCTGATCCATCAGATCACACAGTTGCCTTACTCAGGGGAGGATCTAGCCAATATATCAGAAGGAAAAGGTGGCGAGTTGGCCCTCAGAGAAGCTATGAAGAATAAATTTACGCTGGATAAGAAGAAGTGAGGATATGCCATCTCCAGCATTAACAACCCTGTAGTTAAGGTAACAACACAAATATTGGCAGGGAAGGTGATGTGGAAGTGCCACGCGGATGAGGTGTTCACACCCATGATTTCACTAGCAACCCAATGCGCTGAAGGAGTCTAGTTGAACTGGGAAATTGACCTATGCAGCAAGTTCCTTGTGAACTTTCATGAGGCACAGGAGCAGGGCAAGACGTTTCACTACGTGTGGCTCCTACTGTTGATCGTATTGGTGGCATGGGAGCTGCCAGAAGACAGCCAATTCCCTTCAGTCACGCCAGACCTTCGAGAGGCAGTGAATATGCTTCACCGTAGGTGACCAACGACGTGTAGCGCATAAAAGAAAGAAAGATATTTTGGATCTTGATGGATATGAGTATCCGAATGGGGATCAATCGCAAGCCGCGGTTGTCACCCACAGTATATGCTAGCTTATAGAACTTTGCAAAGTTCAAAGCGTATTTCCACCATGTCTTTACTAGGGCACAGAAGGACCCCGCGAAGACATGGCATAACATACCATATCTGGCAACTAATGATGTTTTGCAATCCTCGAGTCTTGGCTGTCGGAGTGGCGCACTCCAGCAGGCTCCATGGTGGAAACAGACAAGTCGACCGCACAGTGTAAGAACGAAGAAACAAAGCTCCGAATGGCACAGCTAGCTTAGAAGCACAGAAAAGAGGAAGCAGAGGCTAAGGCCCAGGCAACATGCGACGTCATGAAATTGGCTGAACAACAGAAAACAGGAGGAGAAGAGCGTGAAGGACAGAAGTTACCTTTGCTCAATGCTGAAGCAGAAACAGAGGAGTCGAAAGAACAAGGTGGCGTAGACCCACAGACGACATCCACCCAACTCAAGCGTCAGCGCCCTCAAGAGAAGGCAACATCACGGAAGAAACCAAGGCTTCAAATACATCCTTGGACCCAATCACCCTCACTAAGGCTAGTACAGTGTCCACAGGCTGGCACAATGTCCACCAGCCTCGCGATCAGCACTTCAACTGCCAAGGAGATGTTGTGTGCAAGGGTGACCAATGCAATATTGCTACCATATGGGGCACTTACTATAGACAATGAGGCCGACAAGCCCATGGTTAGTAGCCTGAAAGGGGTGGGATTGAATATGGTCGCTCTCCCTTAAGAGACGCTCCACCTCTTGCAGGATGGAGTCACCACATAACTTAGGGCCCGGGAGAGTCGCGCTTTGTAGGTGATGAGTGAGAAACGCATTGATATTGAGCAGTTGGGTCTGCAGCACAACAAAATAGTAGAACAGAACAAGCAAATCATGCATGTAGTGGAGGAAGCCTTCCAGATAGTCCTGGAGTTGGACATTCAGGCAGAAGAACTAGTTGAGTCACGCATCCACAAGTTGGCCACAGGGGTGCGCGACGTTCAGACATAGATGGCTAGGATTCAACTCGAGCTGAACCTGTAGATCGTAGAATTGCAGTTGAGGGCTCAGCCTTAAACTCCTTCGGAAGTCAGGGAACAAATTACCACCATTGTTACAACAACAATAGCAGCAGTTGACAATGTAGTAGCAGACTGCATGCAACTTTGTGAACAATCATTTGAGGTCCTGACCACCCTACAGGAGGACCTGAATGTAGAGTGCCTGGAGACAGAGTTGTGCAAGCTACAAAAAAGACATGACAAGGTCAAAGGGACTGTGCAGATGGTTTCCCTTACATAGAGGCTTGTAGGGGTGGGGGAGGAAAAGGCGCTTAAGGAACAGGTGGATGCCACTTGGCACAAAGAAGCAGTCCTAATAGTGTGCCTACAACCATGGATAGATGAGGGATATACGATCACAACTTCCATTGAAAGAAAGCTCGCGACACTGCAGGAAACTCAGCAAAAGATTCAGGGTAGTAGTTTAGTGGCAGTCACTGAGCAAAGAGTGGAAGAAGTCCAGTGGGCGACTGCTCAGTGCGCTGCTGAGGTTGCGGTTATCCAAACGAAGTTGGGAGGTCTTCACACTAAGATCTCTACTCTTGCAGAGTGACTCGAAGGTGAGTCACAATGTTTTTGTTGGGGGCTTGTTGGGCACGGGATCGCCTAAGGGCAATTTTGGGGCTAAAAGCCCATATTTTGGTCAAATTTTGTAATTCAAGTGTAAAGACTCCACATTTTGTGGTCGTGGAGCGCGTAGGTGTAAGGATTCATAGGGTTATCCACCCTTATTTTGGAAATGTAATGTTAGCTGTAAAATATCTACCCATGGTCTGCGGACCATGGGATTGTTTAAATAGAGCTAAGCTCTAAGTAGTTAGAATAATCAATCAAGTAATGAAGACATGATGTATGAGAGATAGATTTGAAGTAGAAGTCTAAGTTTGGGTTGTAGCATAGGTAGAGGCTCTACAACTGAGAGCATAGAGGCCTAGAAGTCCACAGATGAGTGTGCGGACCCCTGCAACTGAGTGCACAGGGTGGGTCGAGTCTGTAATTGACCGGAATTATCAATAAAGAGAAGTATTCTACAATTTCTGTGTCTTTCTTTCCTATTTATTCATGTTGTTATGTTGGGTATGAATTTCACTTATAATGCTTATATGATGTGTGAATGTATGTAAATGTGTTGGTTAAGTGAATGCGAGTAAGAACATCTGCTTACACGAAGCTAACTAAGATAGGTTAATAAGATAAGTAAAACACTTAGCCTATTTTGGGAGATATCACAGTTCGCTGCCCTAGTATCGCGAAAGTCCCTAAGTTGCGATTTAGGGCTGCGCGAAAGCCAATTGTACCCTTTCGTGAAGGTACTGAAGGGTGGAACAGAGGGCTAAGAAACTTGTACAGAGGCAGGTATAGCTGAAATAAACCGACATCACAACCATCTCAAGGGTGCGGAAACTTGGTTCCAACATCCACCCATACTGCTTCGGGTGAGACTTCAGTCTGCGCTCTGCAAGTTGATGCTGAAAGGGCCAGCAGTGTAGGGATTTGTTTGGCTAGTAACGCTGAACCTGGGTCAGGCCCCCTCAAGCCAATAGCCAACAACAAAGGGATCTCCCCGGTGCAGAATCCCAACTAGACCCTACACCATTTTTTTTAGGGATCCCGTATGGTATGTAGGCCCAACTAACATACGGGTGATTTGAATTCACTTCGGACAGAAGTGGTATACTGACTAGAAAGAACACATGAAATTCAAAAAACACAATGGAAATAACCGACGAATTTTCATAACACGAATACCATAAATATAAATATTAGAACTTTCTCACATGAACCTTAAGTAAATAATTGTTAGAAAAACTTCAAGTAAGTTCACGCATATCTAAATAATACGCTTAACAACAATAAACAACTTCAAAGTAGCTAAGCGCCAATCAACACAAGTGAATGTACAACCTACAATATGATTATACTAATACCAATAAAACAATTCATCAATATAAGCACAGAGTTAGCACATCATATAACATCCATGTGTTTCAAAACAATATTCATAGCATAGGAAGATACACGTAAAGACTGCACATCAAAGCTCATAGGAACCTTCGATCTAGAGCTAATAATATCATTAGAATTGCAACATAAAGTATTCATCCAATCCAACAGTGGAACACAACTCTTACTCCTTGTATCTATTAGAAGAGCACAAGTTCTCTTAAAACAATATGTACCAAAATAGTCCCAAGCTAAAAGTCCCTTACAATATTCCATGAGGGTGTATTTCTTTAAAAAGAGAGTGACCTCTAGTCTACCCTTGATCCTTGGACTTCCTCATGACCTTTCAACTACCTCATGACCTTTAGACTTCCTTATGACTCTTCAAATCTTATTATTGTCCTACTCTATTCTAGTTTTCTAATTTCATAAAATAAGAAAATCCTATCCTATCAACTTGACAATAGATAGTTATGGGACATCTAAGTGTAGTTGATCCACTAGGTAAGTGTTCGAAAGCTTGTACTCAATAGCTATGGTGGCTATCTACAACTGTTCCTCGTCATGTTTGTGTAGGCACTTGAGGGCGTCTGAGATGAGAGTGTTTCTTTTATTGTTCACTTAATCAGCCAGGGTCATTAGCCTTGTGTACACTCTCATCATTTCCACCATGTATCATGTGATATTCTCCTTTGTAACCTGCAAGTTGCATGAGTCAGAAACTTGATTGTATGTGTCAAAAAATTCCTGAACTTCTCATGAGATGTCTTCCTGCTTCTTTACTTGTTCAATTTCCCTGATAGATGGAACCCCATGGTTCTTGATCATTGACTTAAAACCACTAAAAAGGTGTCTGGAAGAAGACAAAAGTTTGTCCACATCATTGGCTAGCTTAGCTCGTGATTGGATCTTGATGTGGAGTTGGAATTTGGCATTTTGCGTAGTAATCCGGTCCTCTTTTGGGATTACTTCTGGTGCACCTGGATACTTGGTGGACCACTCATGCATGCTATCCAAACCTGCAATGACTTCCTTTAGCATAGCAGACATTTCCTTTGTGTTTGTTTGTATGACCAATATTGGAGCTACCGTATGATGCAGTTTCGACATTTCTTCATAGAACATCACCATGGCTCCACTAAGAGTTTTAGCCTCATCCTTGATTATAGCTTGTAGCTCTTTCCTGCTAGAGTGTATCAAGCGGAGGGCTGTATTTTATTCTTCTACCTTCTTTCTATCTTCTTCTTCATTAGTGGCATTCTACTTGGATGTGTAAATATTGTTCTAGAGTTTCATAATTTGTTTACTCATCCTAGAAGCATTTAGTTCAGTCTTGGTCACAAAAGCAATATTGGCTGAGGCAATCATCTCAGGTTTAACTGTAGTGTCGATAAAAATATCTTTCTCCATGTTCACTGACAGAGGTTCTGTAGGGTTGTGTTTCTCTAATATAATTTTTTGTCATCCCCGCCTACCTCTTAGTCACTTGGGGAATATTCTACCTCTTTCTCCTTGTGTTTCTCTAGTTTCCTAGTTTCCTTCTACTACTCTTTCTTCCTATTTAAATAAGTTTATCTCTCTTGAAGGCTCATGTTTTTTTGGAATGTTCATGTTGGTCATCATATTTTACTTGCTGATCACTAAGGCTGAGTTCCCTGGTGGCATTTTACTAGTTCGTAATCCCATCTTCATGATCTTGCTTGGAATGTGGGTATGACCAGTTGAAATTAGCCCTTTTGCAGTAAGTTGATACTATCCTCTCTAGATAATATGTGCGGTGGTTCGGAGTCACAAAATGGCATCCCTTTAGTTTCTCTACCTCTGCTTCTACTTGCTTGAAGTTTTCCACTGTGTAGGCCCCAATAACGAGAGGGAATGCGAGCCAAGGCTTCTTATTCCCCTTGCTCAGTGTCTTTGAAAATCCTTGGGTCATCTGATAAAACACTTCCTGCATGAGTACTTTGTCTGTGGGGAATCAAGGGAGTGTGTGAGGCATCTTGTAAGAACCAAAAACCCGGATGAATGTCCCTCCTGGATTGGGAACCAGTGCACTACCTTGATGATGGTCTCCGTGGCCCTCTTTGACATACAAGGGGGTTCTTCCTTGAAAAACGCCTGATATAATGGGGAAATAAATGATTTAGAGATGGTGTCTAGCATACCCTTATATCTAGGGTTCCAAAAGATCTTGTAATGTTGATGCATTGGCTTCATTTCAACTATGGTCTAGTTGTATCTCCAGTGATCAAACTGGCATCTTACACGGACCACATCTAGGAGGTATGAGGCCATGTAGAACTTTGACGGTTAATTTGGCTTAGGATGTTTAGCCACAAGTATGTTTGTTTTCAATGTTGAAGCTAGGATGTTGGCCCAATTGAAAATAGTGCCCCTAATGGTGATGACATACATGATAGGGACCCAAGTCCCAAAGAAAACATCAGCATTGGGCTTTCCATACAACCGGTTCATCATAACAGCAATCAGCCGATAAAACTTCTTTAGTTCATCTGTCCTGGATACTTTATCTCTTTTGACTCGAAACTTGAATGGATTTTTCCACCATTCCCTCAAGATGTCCTTGGTCGGAATTACAAAATTTGATAGGCACCAAGTGTTAAATGCATCCTCCTTTTTGGGTAACCTATAATATGTAGCAATGTACGTAGAAGAGATATTTGTGAACGGTGCACCTGAGTGATCCCTTAGCACCCATTGATCCATGTATGTATTCTGTATGATCCACTCAATGGTTTTGATGCATGGGAAAATTGGGGGATGTGAGACCACCTTGTGTATTCTTGACCTCTTGACATTTATGTATACTTGGAAATCCTCTTGGTCCTCTAGGATATCATGTTTAGCGAATTCTGTGTAAATGTTGAACCATGATAACTTGGTGCTTTTGTTGATATTTCATGTGGTATCCCCATAGATGAGGGGTAGCGGGTCTTGTTGAATCTCCTAAGCACAACTTTTAGAACTCCTATGGGTAGATTTCACTACTGGGGGTGCCATCTCGTTGTCGAATGAGGAGATCGAGATGCACTCGACATCAACAACACCTAGCATGTCAAACAAGAAATTCCATGATGAGAGAGATGACATGAATAATAACTCCTAGTAGGGAGCACAAATTATATTTTCCAGATATCATTTAGCTAGAATAATAACTCCTAGTCAGAAGGTCGCAGGGGTTAATGGGTAGTGGACGTCACAAGTGTGAGCGCATTACTTAGCAACTAGTAGGTCAGTGAACAAAGATAGTAAGAAGTCACATAGGGAGTAGGGTCACAAATAGTAATAGGTCGCAGGGCTTGCTGATGAGGAAGGGTCATAGTTGTTGTGAGGTCGTGCCCGTTAGTCTATCACAAGTGATTTTGAAGAGTCAAATGAGGCTCAGGATGAGTTCTTGGGGCCTCTTAGGAGAAGATGGATTCATCCTCAGGGAATGCATGAAAATTTGGGACGAGAACATCCACAAAATATGATCAGAGGGGATCATCAAGAAAAAAACAAACTTGCCAAAGGTTTCTGGTTAAAATGATCTTGAAACATGGATAGAAATCATGTGGTCTGGAATGTGCAGGTTGATGGCGGAAGACAAAGACAAATGTCGGAAAGAAATGATTACTCAGGTGAGGGAAGGGTCACATACCTGGTAGGGTTGTGTGCCTTTTCTAGTCACTTAGCTTCTCCATTATTTGTGCGATCAGAGTGAGTTGTTAAAATGACTAGACGACGTCTATATTTATAATTTTGATCCCACATGAGGGGGTCACAATGGTCGCACTTGTGCGATTTCAAGCATTTGTGACCCTTGTGACCTCAAGGGGTTTCTAAGTCACGGGGTTGCATAGGTTGTACTTGTTTGTCTTTAAGACCTTTGCGACCTTGTGACCTAGCAACCTTTTGGGTCATGGGGTTGCAAAGTCGCATCGGTCGCACAATGCATGGGATATGGACTTTGGGACCTTGCGACCTCGCAACTTAGAGAGGTCGCATACTTGCAATGGTGACATGAGGGAAATAAGTCATAAGTTTCCACTGCGACTTAGCGACTTGAATTGTTCATAAAATGGGTTAGGTCATGGGGTCACGCTGTCTTCGACTAAGGAGGGTTTTTTTTATGCAACCCGTGACTAGGAAAAAACCTCAAGCTTTTGAATACTTTCTGGAGTTGGGTTCATGGGATGAAGAGGGTTCAAAGCTTTCAAACAGATCTAAAGAACCAGCGACAACTATGGGAATTGTATAGGGGCTCCGAAATTTTGAAGGGTCAAAACTTTTGGAGGGGTTGTTGCAGTAGCTACAACAATTGGTGATTCATTGGTAAGACTCCAGAAACTCTAGTTGTTGACCTTGATGAGTGTTGTGCCTTAAATTTGTGGGTACCAACGATGCCTCCAGGTTTCTCCTTGACATTGATGAGCAATATTAAGCTACTATAACTTGGCTTATTGACACATGCAATATGGGACCATCCCTGTTGGCTTGATGTGGAGGAGTCGAATAATGATATGTGCCCTAAGGATTTTCAATATAGTGGTTATAGATATTTGGTGTTGCTCTGTTGCCAACAAGCTTGAATGATACCTCGGCGGAGTCACTACCTAGAAATCACACACATTGTTCCACTGCCAACGATCCTGGATAATACCTAAGCAGAGTCATAGCATCACCTCTCTACACAAGAAGCCTTTCTCAATCCTTTTTCCTTATTAGTTTAATTATTGTGGTCATTGGCACCTATTCAAATGTGATTATTTTCACTTATTTGTATTGAAGTTGTTAGCCGAGGCAGACGAGGGATCCCAAATTATTTTACTTGCAAGAGAGGTTGTTTATGGTTTTTCATAGAGCTTATTATTTTCCTGAAATATGTATGCCCATTAAAGTTTTCTTCCCCTCTAGTTTTAAGCCAGCCGAATAAACCAATTCATTCAAAACTCTAGCCAAGTCAGTAGCTAGGTTTAACTATTGAAACATAGGGCACTGTGGATGATATCAAGTTCCCCACTATAGCAAGGTTCAACAGGGTGTGTGAGAAGTCGTGAAGGCTGCCAAGTGAAGTAGAATTTAAGGCCTCGGCCATTGACATGAAGGGTTATACCCTCTCTCCTAGAGTTTGCAATTAGTAGGTGTGGTGGCCAATTTTTTCTTTTACTTGGAAAGGGTCGATCCATAAGGCTTGGAACTTAGTGTGTTTTCCTTTGTCCTCATGGGCCTTGTCTCATTGGAGATCTAGGTCTCCCACACTCGGAACTCATTGATCCCTATAGATTTCTTATCAAACCATCTTTTGATTCTTCTTTGGTGAACAAAAAACCTTTCTCTAACCTTTTGTCTCTCCTCTTCTAGTTTAAGGAGGGTGTGGATTCGGTTTTGAACAGTAGTGAAAGGAGTGCCTCGTGACTCCTGCGACAACTGAAGAGTGGAAAGGTAGAGGTTTCGTGGTAAGATGGCTTATTTCCCATGAACTAGAAAATAGGAAGATGTTCTAAGAGATGGCTTAGGTGTAACCCGATTAGCCCTTAAGGCATTGTTGAGGGAATTGTGCCAGTTTCTCTAGTGGGATAGCAAGGTCTTCCTGAGGATGCGGATCAGGTTCTTATTGGTGGATTCTGCCAGGCCATTCCTATGGGGGTAGTAGTTAGCCAAATTTTTTAAAACAATGTTATTCTCCAAAAAAAATCATATCATTTTAAAGATGATAAATACGTAGAATTGTAAAAAACAAGTGAGGTTGGAACATCAAACCTGGCCACAAGGTACTAATTGACAAAAGATATTATCTCTTGGTCATTGATTTTTTGCAATGGAATTTCATCAACACACTTGGTGAAATAGTATGTGGTGGTGAGTATATACTTATGTTTTTTTGATGAGTTTGGCACGATTACCCTCATAACATCTAGTCCCCGTTGCTGAAAAGGTCCTTCCACTAATATAGACTGGAGGGGAGAAACTGACCAAGTTTGTCTTCCTACATGCTTTTCCCTCATGATCTTATGGGAAGTGGTGTCGCTGGCATAGTGGACCCCTGTCGGCCCATCATGTAACTCCTTCAGCACCCGCTGGGCTTCGTCATATTCCAAACACCTGAGTAGCATGTCGTAGTGTTGCTTAGGGAATAGATTGCCTTATACCAGTTGGTAGGATGCGGCTTTGAGCCTCACTTCCCTTTTCAATTTCATGGACAAGGTAGGAGGTGAAGTCCCTTGTCCTAGATACTGCTTCAGGTTAGTGTACCATGGTGAGGATTCATGAGTGTTGGGGAGTTTGTTTTGATACATTTCAATCTCATGATCCCAACCTTCTGACTCTTCGTTTTGTTGTTCTGTGACTTCAACGGTCAGTTTGCATAGCCTATGCCCTTTAGCTGTATGTGAAGGATTGAACTCGAAATCATATTCTTGGAGGCAAGTCACCCAGTTGGCTCTTCTCTTGCCCAACTCCTGTTGAATGAAAAGTGACCTAACAGCGGGGTGAGGCACAAACATTATGACGCGGTTCTTTAGAATGTATGTTCTAAAATGTTTCATTTCTTTGTAAACTACATATGCATGCTTATTTATGTCAGGGTAGTTGAGTTTTTCACCTTTCATCCCCGCGCTCATAAAGGATATGGGACACTCATCATTATTTCTATATTTCGTCATAAGAACAACGACTAAGGACGAATCTGAGGAAAAAGTCTATAGGATGAAGTCCTTGCTAAAATTGGGGCTATAAAGGGAAGGAGCTTTAGCAATAGATTTCTTAATACGATCAAACACTTCCTTTTCTTATCGGTTCAATTTAAACACTAAGTCCTTCTTTATCATGTTTTGCAAGGGCTTAACAATATGGGCAAAACCTGAAATAAACATGCAAAGGAAATTGATTTTACCAAGGAAATATTGCATACATTTTTTTCCACTAAGAAGAGGAATTTGCGCTATGTTAGGACCTAAATCTGCCTTAGGCTGAGAAAGGCAGGATCTAGGGTAACATCAAACCACGCTTAACCTGGTAGCTAGCCCTACCAGGTCGAGAGAGGGCTCTCTCCTTGTCAATCTCAGAAAAATATGATCAATAAGGCTTGAGATGACTGATTTGAAGACTAATTTTAGGTTAGGTATATGCTCAGAGGGGTTTGATTGAATTTAATTTTGGTTTGCTAGCTCAAATGTGAAAGGCATATTTGGGTCCGGGGAATGGACACAGTCTTGCAGAGATCTCTATGGGGCGAGGTAGGCAAATGGTTTAGTACTTTGAAATAAGTGAGATGGAGAGTCTTAAGACTGGGGAGGAGTTGGAGAGGGCATGAAAGTCTCAGGGATCCTCTTCAAACAGCTAAAAACATAAATAACTAAATAAGCCCTAGGTAGAGCACTGCAATTTCAATGGATTCTACCTTTATCCTTGTTTGATTTAGTTAAGATGAAGCAAAGAGAGATGATGGAATACATAGAACACATGTAACACTTGAAATTATATAAGGAAACACAATACCAAATCAAATTTCCACAAGAATCCCATAAAGTGCTACAAACCCTGGTCAACTCTTTAGCCAAACTGCTGAAAATGAATGTACAATAATGCTCAAAGCATTCACACGAGTCCAACCCTTTCCAATGACTGAAAAATTACAAGATATAGGAAACCAACAACTTATCCTAGCCTCTAGGGGTCTAGCTAATAATTTTAGGAGTTGTTCCAACAAAGTCTAAACTAAGAACTAAAAAGTAGGCAATGGAACAGCTTGCCTCTAAAAACTAGGGAACTGATTCATTCAGTTGCAAACTACCTTTTCATGGATGAATCTACCTCTATGGGTGAAAATTTAGCATAATTACATCAAAATCCATCAATTCACATTAAATTACATCATTATTTTCACTATTAGAAAGAGAAAATTCAAACTGTGAGGAAACTAGGTGAAAAATAGAGTTTTTTGGCCAAAATGATCAAATTTCATCCTATCCGCTGCGTTGATTTCCCTATGCGTAGTGCCTTTTTGAAGCTAATTTTAGAGGCCTTCCCATGCACAAAATTTGCTCCAAGTGGGCTTGTTCGAAATTTCTATCTGTCTAATTTTGAGAACAAGTGGAATTTCTGAATTTGGCCTCCATTTGCCCCTCCAAAACTCAGTTCTCCCAACACTGCTTCCTGTGTGTCCAAAAAGGGGCAGAAAGGTCATTTTTGAGGTGTTTTTGACCTTTTTGGAAGCTCAAAGTCTGTCAAATTTTCTTGGCCATGTGAGGGCATTCATATTTTTCCACGAAAAATCCAAAAATGCTGAGTTTTCCTCAAAAGGAGGTATCTAGCAAAAGTGCGCGCCAAATGGTGCGGCACATCAGGTAGAAAAACCTATTTTTTAGGCCAAAAATTCAAGATTTGCAAAAAGTGTCCCAAATTTCTTGAAATTTGGGCTAAGTGTCCTTCATTAAGTGTTGTGTTGGGCTAAGGAAGCCTCAACCAATATCTAGAGTCTATCTTTCTCTTTTCGCTTCCTCGATGCTTTCTTCAACTTGGCCTTCAAAATCCTGATTCTTGCTTTGCACACCTTGTTTCTCGCCAAGTAGTGGTAGGCCATGTGCCTCAACATATTTTTCTCTCTGTTGGCCTTCTCTAGCATCTTTTCCAAGTGCATGTTTTCCCTCTGAAGCCAATATTCACGATCAGCTTGAATTTCCCTTTCAAGTGTTGTCAATTTGGTTTTCCTCCTCTTGGCAGCTTGCCGGTTTTTCTTTGTTTTTGAGCTCCATGGATGAGTGGGACTAATGAGGGAAGGATTTGATGCTAACTATAGGGTTTTGGGGAATCAAAGGGTTTAGTGAATAAAATTTATGGATTAGGGATATTTGATTAAGTTTTGGGATAGTGGGATTAAGGATTTAGGGTTGGTAGTTTAGGGATATGGGGAATATGGAAAGGGTAAATATAAATGAAAAGGGAGGGAGAAAATGAAGTGAGGGAGTGAGGGAATGAGTGAGTGAGAATGATGGGAGTGGGATTTATCAGCAAAAAATGCAATTTATAAACCCTATTCAATGTTTTTTCATCAAACTGGAAGGAACTAGGGTTTCAATATTTCCCTATGAAATCACCAAGAAGATTGAGACAAACTCATGCATTGATCATATTGGAGTGTGAACTTACTTGGGCAATGAGGAATTTACAGTTTTGGGAGATTTGGAGGAAGATTTGAATGATATTAGACCTTGAATGCCTGTGCACCGTGCTGCCTCAATGTGTTGTGCCCGTTATAAAAATACACTGTAAATCACTGCCCAATGCGCCACACTGACTCAATGCGCTGCGCTCTAACCCAGGTGCGTCACGCTTTTTGAAAGAGACATTTGGAGGCCTTCTCAGTGTCCAAATCAGGCACAGGATAGCTTGTTGGAACTCCTATTGAGTCTACTTTCCAACACAACTTTAATTTTTTAATTTGGAGTTCATTTGCCCTATCAAAAGTCAACTCTCCCAAAATTGGTCAAAATGTGAAAATGAGGCTTCCTAAAGGTAGAGTGTTGTTGCAGTCAACTTTTGAAGGTCTTCCTCAACTCCAAATTGAGCTCATGATAGCTCATTGGAAAGATATTTGTGTCTAGTTATCACTTGACTCATCACACAAGTCATTTGGCCAACCAAGCTAGGAGAAATATTTATTTTCCCAAGGTCACTTTAGAGGTGCATCAATTCTCCTGAGGCAATTGTATTTTTGACATTTCTCTAAAACCACGACACCTGTGTAAAAAGTGAAGGAGGTTTTTCTTCCTTGGCCTATTGTGGAAAAAAAATCCTCTCAGTTTTCCCAAATTCATATTTTCTTGCTCATAAAAATCATTGGAGTAAAACCTATCCCGATGTGTGGAACAAGGGATTTGTCGAAATGAAGTGAAATGAAGGGGATAAGGGGCTTCTAAATTCTTGAAAAAAATTTGGGAAGTAGGGAGGAATGTTAGGAAGTAGGGGAAAGAGGAATTTCAAAGATTGAGTGAAGGAAAGGGGTCCAAACGGGCAAAACACATGCCTAGCCTAGAAAATTGTCAAGTTGTAGCAAGAAACTAGGTTTTATGCGAAAATGAGGAATTTGAGGAATATCAATGATGGGAAGTGTTTAATAAGGTACATTAAGGATAGGGGAAGGTGTATGAACATAAGGATACAATTTTTGCTGATAATTTGACCATCCAAGAGAAATTACCTTCAAAACCCTAGGAGAGGGAAATGAACCTTACCTAGGCACAATTGAAGCATGAACAAGGTGTAAAATGACCCATTGGAACTTGACATGATGATGACAACCCTATGAATGATGGTACACTCAGCTGAATGGTGACATGGACTAACATTTGGACAACTTTGAAAGGAGTAAAAGCAAACCCTAGACCTAATACCTAGTGACCAAATTTTACTTGAAGACTCACTGAAATGACAAAATTTGACCTTGACACCTTAAAATCACTTTGTAAGAGCATGTTTGATCACTGGAGGAAGGCTGCAAAGACTAACACTAACACGATACAACTTACACACAATTAGGATCAATGATGATTCCATCCCTATTGCTGATATTCCTGAGTAGATTGCCTTATGAAATCGTAAATATGCTCTTCTTGGGGTTAAGCGAAATCCCATACTTTCATCACTGCTCAAAGATTTGTCTGATGGTGAAGGTGGTTGGATCTCTTATTTGAAAATATTGTGACATCATCTAAATAAATGACCAGGATCTAACCCATCAACCCTCTAAAAGTGATGTCCATTTCCCTTTGAAATTTTTCTCCAACATTGATAAGCCTAAAAGGCATACATCAAAACACGAATGTTCCCCACCTCATTCTGAAGGTTGTCTTTAGTCGGTCTAGTTCAGCCACTAGCACCTCATTGTAGCTGGAAAAACCATCGAGTAAAGAAAAAATTTTTGACCTAGAAACTGTTTGGAGAATTTGTTCCATGGAGGGAACTGGGTAGTTGTATTTTTTTGATGCCTAATTGAGCTTCCATAAATTGACACACAATTGGATTTCATCGAATTATTTATCGTACCAGAACAAGGTTTGAAACCCACGTAGAATGCTTGACTTTAAAGATAATATGTGCATTCAGAAATTTCTTAAGCTCCTTTTGAATGAGGGATTCAAATGTGGGATGCACCTTCCTCAACTCCCGTTGAAATGGTTTGACCCCTCATTTCGTGGGAATAACATGTTGATTGATCTGGGTGTCGTAAGTATTTAAATCATTGTATTTCCAAGTGAATACATCGTGATACTTCTTGAATAAGTTTATGAGGGACTTCCTTTCCTTAGTTCAATATCCCACACCTAGGTTGATGAATTTAGGGCGGCCTTAGTCTCGAAGTTAATTTGCTCGTGCAAAAGAATGGAAATTTTTGTTTTGTTGTTCGGTGGGCCTCAAAAACGGTTTTGCAAATCAAATAATTTTTCTAGTGTGACCACTCCTTTAGGCATAGGGTTTCCCTTATGCTTGTTCACCTCCTCTTGCAGGGACCTTTCATGTTCTTCCTCTTCAATTGTCGCATCTTTAAACACCTCCGCGTTCACCATGAAATCGAGTCTCTGTTGGTCATCATTGAAAACACGTAAATTAGTTATATTATTAGGGATAAAAGGTTTATAAAAAATTCAATTGAAAAGCCATCCCTAAGAGGTGTAAACCTAGCTATGGAATTTTCCAGAGGATTAGTAGCAGCATTATTGAATCTACGAACAAAATTAATATTGAAAGCTTTAAAAGAACCGATCAAACACCATACCTCTCACTAATAATTCTTTAGGTATGGTGACAAGCAATGAATTGTGTTTCGTACATGTCTTGTAATGATTTCAGATTCATCGATCACCTTCGAGCATTCTAATTTCAGGTCAATAGCCTTCTTAAGACCAAGAATCAGTGCTTCATATTCCACAATGTTATTGGTGAATTGGAATTTTGACCTACAAGAAATTAAAAATTTATTTTTTGGGGGATCCATGAGGATGAAGCCTTCTCTCAACTGATTGTGAGTCTTGGAATCATCATAATAGAGTGTCTAGATTTTATTTCTAAGCATGTGTGCATCTGGATTATTTACATATAGAGTAAAAATTTCATGTGCATCAGCTGGGGGTTGTGACAGTAATTCCAAATGGGTTTCAGATGGGATCGGTGAAGGCTTGTCTTGGTAACAACCCATCATTTCTTCTAGAAACCACACTCCCAATTCTTCATGAGAAAAACTAATCGGCTCATTCGAGCCTTCAAGGTCTGTGACTATATTTTTCATGAAAGGTTCAATGTTAACTCTGATCTGATTGTTCTTTCCTTTGTAGGGCAGGCACAAGTGGGACCAATCTATGGAAAAATACCCCTAGAGTTTACTTGACTAGTCCCTGCTGAACTATAGCCCATATGCTTCCAGGATGTCAACCGTAATGATGTCGATAAAATTGTGTACCCTAGAGTCAGAAGGCAGCCTAATAAGTACCTTGTTCAGTTCGCCAACAGCGAGGACTTGAGACCTATCCAATTGAATGATCTTGGCATTTGTCTTCTCGGGTTAAATGTTTAATTTTTTTCACATTGACCAGGGCATGACATTGGTCAATGCGTCAGAGTCGACAAGGAAATTATGCACATTGTAGTTGAATACTTTGAAAGTTAAAAGGAAAGGGGGAGTTGAACCTCTTGAGTTTGCATTTGCAGCATTAAAATTAGCTTGAAGGTCGATCAAGGCTCGAGATCGACTAGGAGAGTTAGCTTTGGACAAAGAGGAAACATCTTTTGTTTCCAATGAGGTGGAAAAGGTTTTGACAATTAGCTCACATTGGCTAGCTAGCTTGGCAAGCTCATAAAATGAAATGTTGGCTTGCGTCTTCTTCATCTCTTCAATGATATATACCCCAAGTCCATGGATGCAGTGCCTTTTGGGGATACTTGTGGGGTGAGGGTGGTTTTGGTTAAGATTCTAGACATGGATGTGTTTCCTTTACCACTCGCCGAGGCATCCTTTGGGCTTTGGCCAAATGAAACCTTAGGAGAGGGGGTGGACGGTTGGCTTTTGTTTTTAGGGGGAAGGATTCTTCTCAATAAATCAATTTTCTTTTCTTCCAGGGTAGAGTTTGATACTGGCACTTTTCTCCTGGGGTTGTAAGTATTTGGAGGTTTAAGGGGAGTGTCTCCTACATTATATTCTTGAAGGGATTGGACCTCTCCCATGTGGATGCTTTCGAATGTTAGAACAACAAAAGGAGCATCCTCATCGGGAGGTGTGGCTTCTTCTTCTAGTTCATTGCACTCTTCTTCACCATCCCCTATGGCTTGATCTTCCAAGATTTGGGTCACCACAACAGTCATGTTGTGGAGCCATTATGGGTAGGTCTTCTTGGAGTGAGAGGCTTGGTGGAAAGTGCAAAAGTTGTCTTTCTGTAGATCTTCCACACTGAAATTTGTATTGGAACCTTGAGATGACTTTGTGGTTGGATTGTTGGTCTTTTAGAAGAAAGGTTTGCCTGATTTACTTCCCGAGGAGGACTCATTAGTCTTTCTTTTCAACTTAGAAACCTTATTTGTCAATTTTTCCAAGGATTTGGCTAACCCCTCAAAATTGTAGGCATCCTTGTTCTTATCACTAGACTTGCTAGTCGAGGCTTGAGTTTTCTTTCCCGACGACTTAGTTTCCTCTCAAGAATCATGCTCAAGGGCATCTATTGATAGCATATCTTTCTCTACTGCAAGAGTTGTCATGAAATTATCCACTAAGGTGGATTTGGCTTCATGTTTGGCAAACACATCAATGTCCCATGGGAGGGACCTAGTATAATAGTCGACAGTAATAGAACCATCTAGATCCACATCTATCGGAAATTTATTCAAGATGGTGGTGAATCACTGGTTGAAATCATTCACTTTTTCCTTCTTATGAAACTTCAAAATTCTTAGCCCAGTTAGGAGCATGGAAGGTGTCTTGTCTTACGAAAACTTATCGAGGAATGTCTTCTGGAATTCTTCCCAAGTTTCAATTGATGTCACGGGTAGCGAGCAATACCAAGTCATGGCTTTATTTTTGAAAGTGTGAGGGAATAGTCGACAAGCAACATCATCGTATTGCACTCTCATAATTTGTAACGCTAGGTAAAAATTGTTGATATGATCGTCAGCCAAGGTTCGCTTTTTTGGGTCGAACTTCAGGAGGTGCTTTTCGGGGTGGCGAGGCATATTGTGGAGGGGGTCTCAGATACCCAAAGGGGACTTAGCCATCCAAGCCTAGGGTTGTCACTAGTTGCCTCTTGATGGGAGGGTGGGAATGGGGGTGATTTGCATTCCCCTCAGAATCACTTTCCGTGCCTGACCCGCCACTGGTGTGGAGGGGTTATCTGCAATTACCCCGGGGAACTCTCAAATAACCTAAGTCTCGAAAGTTTCTCGTATTTCTAAAATTTCCTAGTTTCCTAGGGAACCTGAAAATCCACTCGTTATTGTAAAAATTGATGTGGTCTCTAATATTATCTCTGTTCCCCTGCCCTAGGGGTATTTCCATGTTCCCTCTCAAAGGTTGGTTATTGCAAGGGGTATCCTTCGGCGGCGGTTGATTATTTCCATGCGTCTCCTCTTGTCATGATTGATTGTTTCCCCCTGTGACTGTACTACTTGGGCCTTCTCTTTCAAATGTTGGGGGACTTTCCAAACACTCAATCGAGAGCCTTTCAACAACATCCACATAATCATCCAAAATCATCCAAATTAAATGTGGTACAAAATTAACTAGGACACCTTGATGTGTGTGGTGAGACCTAGAGGTGCACGAGTTGGTCAGGGAGTTAGTGGTGGGAATGCACTCCATACCCCTGGAAAAGTGTCGAGTAATAGGCCGCACGGCTCTCAATTAATCATATGTAAATTCAAAGAGAGGATGCCCCTCTCCTACTGGGGCGTCTTCAAGTGGAGGAGGTTGGGAATTCCCAAGATGGAGATCCCCAAAAGGTGGGCCAAAAGAAGGGTGATAAGGAATTTCAGGGGTAATGGGATGGGGTCGATTACTAGCTTGACGGGAAGTTTCTGTGTGAGGGCGTGTATTGGTGTTGGAGGTTCAGGCCATCCTTCTAGTGCCAAATCTGTTGACGGACTAGAATTCTCTGCCAACAACAAAGTGATCTCCCTGGTGAAGAATCCCAACTAGACCCTACACCATTTGTTTTACAGATCCCATCCAGTATGTAGGCCCAACTATCGTACGGGTGATTTCAATTTGCTTCGGATAGAAGTGTTATACTAACTAGGAAGAACACATGAACTTCAACAAACACAAGTGAAATAACTAATGAATGTTCATAACACGAATACCATAAATAGAAATATTATAACTCTACAACATGAACCTTAAGTAAAGCATTGTTAGCAAAACTTCAAATAGGATCACGCATATATAAAGAATACACTTAACAACAATAAACAAGTTCAAAGTAGCTAAGAATCAACGAATGCAAGTGAATGCACAACCTACAATATGATTATGCCAATACCAATAAAACATTTCATCAATATAATCATAGAGTTAGCACATCATATACCATCCATGTGTTACTAAACAAGATTCATAGCACCGGAAGATACATGCAAAGACTACACATTAAAAATCATAGGAACCTTTGATCCTTAAAGCTAATAATATCCATGGCATCGCAACATAAAGTATCCATCCAATCCAATAGTGGAACACAACTATTTCTCCTTGTATCTATTAGAAAAGCACAAGTTATCTCAAAACAATATGTACCAAAATAGTCCCAAGGTAAAAGTCCTTTACAATATGCCATAAGGGTGGATTTATAGAAAAGTGAGTGACCTTTGGTCTACCCTTGAACCTTAGACTTCCTCATGACCTTTAGACTTCCTTATGACTCTTCAGATCTTATTATTGTCCTACTCTATTCTAGTTTTATAATTTCATAAAATAATCAAATTGTATCATATCAACTTGACAATAGACACTTCCGGGACGTCTAGGTGTAGTTGCTCCACTAGGTAAGTGTGTCAAAGCTTGTACTCAGTAGCTATGGGGGATATCTGTGGTTGTTCCTTGTCATGTATGTGTAGGCACTCAAGGGTGTCTGGGATGAGAGTGTTTCTTTTAGCATTCACATGATTGGCCTGGGTCACCAACTTTGTCTATGTTCTTATTGGTTCCACCACGAATTGCGTGATATTCACCTTTCTAACCTGCAAGTTGTTTGAGTCAGAATCCTACTTGTATGTGTCAACAAATGCCTGAACATCTCGTGAGATGTCTTCCTTCTTTTTTACTTGCCCAATTTCCCCGATAGATGGAACCCCATGGTTCTCGATCATCGACTCTGAACCAGTAAAATGGTGTTTGTAAGAATCCAACACTCTGTCCACATCCTTGGCTAGTTTATCTCATGATTGGATATTGATGTGGAGCTGTACTTTGGAATTTTTCATAGTGATCCTATCCTTTTTTGGGATTACTATCGATGAACCTAGATACTTGGTGGACCACTCATGCATGCTATCCAAAGTTACAATGAATTCCTTTAGCATAACAGACCTTTCCTTTGTGTTTTCTTGTATGGCCAAGATTGGAGCTACCGCATGATGTTGTTTCGACATTTCTTCATAGACCATCGCCATGGCTCCACTAAGAGTTCCAACCTCATCCTTGATTGCACCATGTATCTCTTTCGTACTAGAGTGTATCAAGCGAAGGGATGATTTTTCTTCTTCTTCCTTCTTTCTATCTTCTTCTGCTTTAGTGGCCTTCTACTCAAATGCATAAAGCTTGTTCTAGAGTTCGACAATTTGTTTTCTTATCCTAACAACATTTAGTTTAGTCATGGTCAAAAAAGCAGTCTTGACTGAGGCGATCATCGTAGGGTTAACTGTAGTGTCGAGAAGAATCTCTTTCTTCATGGTCACTGATAAAGGTTCTACAGGGTTTCATTTCTCTGCTCTAATTTATTGTCATCCTCACCTGCCTCTTGGTCACTTGGGGAATATTCTACCTCTTTCTTCTTGGGTTTCTTGAGTTTCCCAGTTTCCTTTTGCTGCGCTTTCTTCCTCTTTAGAGAAGTTGATCTCTCTTGAAGGCTCACGTTTTCCTAGGAATGTTCAGGTTGCTTATCATCTTTTGCTTGTTGCTCACTGGGGCTGAGTTCCCTAGTGGCATTGTACCAATTCTTAATCCCATCTTCATGATCCTTCTTGGAATGTGGGTATGACCAGTTGAAATTGGCCCTTTTGCAGTGAGTTTCTACTACCCTCTCTAGATCATATGTTCGGTGGTTATGAGTCACAAAATGACTTACCTTTAATTGCTCTTCCTTAGCTTCAACCTTCTTGAATTTTTCCACTATGTAAGCCCCAATAACGAGAGGGCATGTGGGCCAAGGCTTCTTCTTCCCCTTTCTCAGTGTCTTTGAAAATCCTTGGGTTATCTGATAGCACACTTCCTGTATGAATACATTGTCTGTGGCAAATCGAGGGAGTGCGTGCAAGGTCTTGTAAGAACCAAAATACTTTATGAATGTCCCCTCTTGGATTGGGAACCAGTGTGCTACCTTGATGATGGTCTCCATGGCCCTCTTTGACATGCAAGGGGGTTCTTCGCTGAAAAGTGCCTGATATAATGGGGCAATAAATTATTCGGAAATGGTGTCTAGCATACCCTTATAGTCAGGGTTCCAGAATATCTTGTAATGTTGATGCACTAGCTCCGTTGTAATTGTGGTGCAGTTGTGGCTCCAGTGATCAAACTGGCACGTTGCACAGACTACTTCTAGGAAGTATGAGGCCATGTATAACTCTAACGATTGGTCTGGCTCTGGATGTTTAATCGCAACTATGTTTATTTTTAGTGTTGAAGCTAGGTAGACAACCCAGTTGAAAATCGTGCCTGTGGTGGCGACAATGTACATGATAGGGACCCAAGTCCCAAGGAAAACATCAGTGTCAGGCCTATCATACACAATCGAGCTCATGATTTTTGTGTCAAGGACTTTGCTTAAAACCTTGCCTTGGAGACATCCATTCTTCCTTGTCCTCCTCTACCCTTATGATAGCTTGCACATTGACGTGCCATTGCACCAAGATGTAGTGAGATGCATCTAATACTTAGCGGATGTGGGGCTGAGAGATGTAAGAGACGCCAATGGAATAAAGTAACTAGAAAATCATGCAAGAGGGTTGAACATCCATTGAAGGTTGGATCAGTCCCTCATTTTTGGACAAAGCCACCAAATACGGATGGAAAGCTAAAGGAGATGAATAAGACCTCGATGCTCAAGGCATTGTGCTATGGATGAAATTCATGGTTGATGATGGAAGCAACATGAGGGCAAGACAAAGGAGCAAGAGTAGAGCAAACAAGTTGTTGAGGAGGAAGAACATCATCGAGGTTCCAACCCACATCGTCGACTTCACAGCTATGGATTTCTTGAGAGCCCATTTCACCATCCTTGGAAAGCGAGACCTCATTAACTTTCATCTACCTTGCGAGGTGCGAAGAGGAGAAGTAGGAGAGCGGGGAACAGTATCCTATCAATCCTTTCCCTGGCTAAAATCCATCAAATTCTTAGGAACTTAAAAGATGAAAATTGGAAAAAACAATTAGAATTTCTTCTCCATAAAAAGTTATTTTCTCATCCAAAATATATGTGATGTAAATATTTATGTTATTATTTATTTTAATATTGATTACAAAGAATTATTTTATAGGTAAAAACAATTCCAATCCATCATGGTTTTGGTACTCCAATATCTAAATTGAATCCGAAATTGTTTTGAGAACTCTAAATTGGGTTGATTTTCACACCAGGATGGTCATAATAAAAAATTTAAACAATAAAATAAAATTGACATAACGAATAAAAAAAGGGAAGAATGCAACACATATAATGTAAAAATGGAGTAAAGCTACTATATAAGGTTTTCTATAAATTGTGTGGGTTTTCTATAAGGTAGAATAAAAGGTTTATAAATTATATGGGTTCTACAATTTGATAAAGGTTTAGTTTTGATTTTGAAATTATATTGGAAGTAGAAAGATTTATCATAAAAAATATTAAATAAGGTTATTAATATTTAATTATTAATGTTAAATTATTAATCATTTTTGAGATAGTATATTTCATGATTGTGATATGAAGTGTTAAGTAAATTATGAGATTAAATGTTTAAACATTTTTAATTAATTTGTGTATGTGGAAGAGGTGTCTATAGTCACTTAAAATATTTTGTAATTAATTTGTGTATGTAAAAAAAGTGTATATAATCATTTAGAAATATAATGATAATAATTAAAATCAACCCTATACAACATAAGTAAGAAACATATCTGATTACCAATTCTTTTATTTAAAAGAGAATATTAAATCATTAATATATAATAATCATCAAATTAAAATTAAAACTAAAACTAAAATATAAAATTAATAAATAATAAT
>APFE031420563.1:166032-181750 GCA_000404065.3 Pinus taeda | reverse complement strand
AAAAGCACCCATCTTATAGTTTTTGACTTTCCATCCATAAACATCATATATAACTCAAACAATATAAAATTAATAAATAATATTTCATTAAACAATAAAAGCAAATCATAGTTAATAAATAATATTTCATTAAACAATAAAAGCAAATCATAGTTTTTGGCTTCCCCCAATAAACATCATGTATAACTCAAACACTTTACAACAAATATTATATCTTGTTTAAATTTTTATTTATATTAATTTTGAAAATATGTTTGGAACAAAATCTTAGTATTTCCAATATTTTTGGAAAATGAAAATTAACGCATTATTAGTCCCTGCCTAGGACTATTAGCGTTTGATACGCAGTTGACTGGCTATTAGTTGATGCGTTGACCGCAAATTTGTATCGGTTATTTACTCTTTAACCAAAGTTTACACTGGGCAGTTTCTTTGCAAAAAAAAATTAGCCAAAGTTTTTTATTTACCCTCTTATTGCCCGCATCACTTGCCCCGAGGTTAGTTAAATGTGGGTAACTTAATTTATCCGAAGTTTCAAAATAAAACTCGAGTGTGGACCTTGCATAAACGCAACACCATCGTTCACTGACACGATTGTTTACAGCTGTCAACATGTCTTCATTCCACTGCCCTCTATCTTATGTGTGTGCATGCAACTCTGGTATGGTATTATGTGTGTGCATGCAACTCTGGTATGATATGGTAAAAGATAGTCGCCGCCTGCCCAGAGTCTAGTTTGCAAGATTAGAATTGTAGTGTTTGGACGTGCTCATACTCTCCAGTCTGCAAGATTAGAATTGTAGTCTTTGGACGTGCTCAAAAGAGTCTGCAAGATTACAATTGCAGTCTTTGGATGTGCTCTGTTATCTACACACTTGATGTGCTCTGTTATCTACACGCTTGAGTTGCTTGAGTCTGCAAGATGGCATTGAGTCGCTTGAGTCTGCAAGATGGCATTATGGAAGGCAGTGGCATTATAGTTTGCGACCTGACAGACCTGGTATGTATCATACTATCTTTATGTATTTTGGCAAACTTCAGATGCAGCTAACTTCGAAGAAGTACCTTACTTGTTATTTTGTGTTATTCCGCTAGCTGCAAGGGATCTACCTGCAGAGGATCATGGAGACGCAGTTAATTTAGCACCGTGGCTTCAAGGTGAAATTACCAAAACCTTAATAAAAAAACTCAACGAGAAATGCATCCATTTTGTTCTTTAATTTCCTCTGCTTTAAATGCATCGTTTTTTTTTTCTTTAACTATTTTTATTTATTGTAGCCATTACCTGAAAACGTTTATTTAAAAAAAATCAGCATAAATACGACATAATAATAATATGAAATTCCGCCTCGATTTCTTATAAACTTGCTTTCTGAAATTATTTTACACACCATCATTTTTCTCTCAGAATGCTCATTTCTGAAAATCATTCCAATGTTACCCTCGCCTCCATTTTGTGACTCTAATCATTTTTGTTTTTCCAAGATCGAAGCCTATCTCTGCCTGTCATTATGGAATTATATGTTCCTCGCTTTCTTCCTTCGCTGCCTCCACACGTCTTATTTCTTATCTTTGCTACCTGTTGTGCCTCTTGAATCCGCTTCTGGTTATGCCCAATTCTTATCAAATTTGTAACTTACAACAAAATATTTACCGTAGAAAAGTCTGTTTTCTACATCTATGTATAGTAAATTGTAACAAAGAAAACATTTTTCAAATCATTAATTAAATGCAGATTGTATTAGGAGGTTTTTCAATCACATACCTGAACTGCAAGCAAAGGAAGAGACTGGTCGTCTGCACAAATAGAATGGTTCAGAGGAAACAGTGGTTCCTGAATATAGAGAGGACTTTTGTGAAGGAGAATCTGGTCAAGAGTGGCGTCTGCAACGACCTCTGTAAATTAGGCACCCTCGTCATTGCATTTCATATTTAGAAAATCGTCGAGAGAGTCGACCAATCTGCCAGGGAAAGGGTAGAAATGAAGGAGCACCTTTCTGTTCGAGAAGCAGTGTTCCTAGGAGCCTTCGGATTAGGGTTTGCAGAATTCTCTTTTAATGGACGTTTGCCGGATCTTCCACAAAGCGCTTCAAATTTTGAACCCACCTGCATTTTAACACTCCTTTTTGTGGATGACCTTTCAGATTTAGGACCCACCAGCATTTTAACACTGCTCTGTGTGGAGGCACTTTCAGATTTAGGACCCACCTGCATTTTAACATTGCTCCGTGCAGAGGACCTTTCAGATTTAACACTGCGGTGTGCGAATGAACTTTCAGATTTTACACTGCACTGTGTGAATGAACACCAGGTAGAGGATCAACGCCAGGTAGAGGATCAGAGAAGCTGTGGATCGACACAGCAGTTGTTGTATTGAGAAAATGCCAGGTGGAGTGCACAGGTGGTGCATGCATGCGAGGCATGCTACCCAAAAGTTTTTTACTCTTTTACCTTTTTAATATTTTATTTCAATTATTAATATTTAATATTTTATTTTATTTCAATTATTAAGATTTGATTTGCAAATCTCAGGCCGAATTTTCATATTAAAAACATCACACGTACGAATACACATTTTTTCATCAAAATATGGTAAAACAGTAGTGCAAAGCGGCTACTTCCAACCTCGTTAAAATGTTTAAATTGTTCAACTAGGTCTTTGCTTTCCAGCAGATTCCATGTCTGTGTTGAATAGTAGTTGTGACCATCGAATGAGACTCTCGTCTTGCCCGACCAGCTCGAGTGCTTTGGAACTGAATGATGAAAGGAAAAGTCACAGAAGATATTCATTGGTTGATAGGACGGGTTTAAACCCACGCCGTTGTAGGCCATGGCATATTGATTTTTAATATCTTCAATAGATGGTGTAGAACTCATCTCCATTGAGCTCGTGATGTAGTTCAAGTATGTTCGGTTTCATCATCATATTTGAAATGCATTGAAAATAGTGTTGTCTTTGGTAATAAGATGATATTCAATGCAGTATGTACAGATCGAAAATTGTATGTTCATCGTATTTGAATTATATCGAAAATAGTGTTGTCTTCTACAATAGCAAAATACCTAATGAACTATGTAAATATCGGTAGGGCTGCCTTCGGCATAAGGATAACATTTAATGTAATATTTCAAATATATGGTGATGAATTTGACTCTGTTAAGTCATATCAAGTAGTAGTTTTTGAGGTTATTCTCGTTGCTTTGACGGAAGTGCATGGCGCAATAGGAAACCAACTCTCGCCGTTCAACATTAACCACAAGCTATCTTTAAGCTTTAAACTTCCATTTTCCATGCCTTCAGCCAGCCCTCCCAAGTTGTTCCTGAGCATTGAAATTTTCTTTGGAAGCGGGCATTCATTTCCTCCATCAGGTCATTTTTTCAACTGTGACAGTCCATCGGCACCCCTGCCAGCATATGCTTGACAGTCCATCTCATCTCTACTGTTGCCTTATAAACACTCCTAATTGTTGTATCTCCAGTGTCAATGGAGAAGAACCAGAAAGGGCCTTCTTGGCCCTCTTCTTAGCCCACAATATGTTTAACTTCTCCCTTGTGCTTACACTCCTCTAGTCTTCTTGCAGCTTCAGAATGCCAGTGAAATAAGTTTTCATATTGAGCGCCATTTATTTTGAATGCAGACTGGTGTTTGTTGATTGCATATCCAATTCTTTGGAAAAAGATTTCACAAGCGACTTTGAATTTATTAAGATTTAATATTTATTTAAATAAATATGTTAAAATAATATAAAGTTTTAGTAGCGACTTGAATTTGGATTTTCTTGAATTGAATCTTTGGATTGACTGGAATATACTGCTCCTAAAGAAGCAGTGATGCATTTAATTTCTTCAGCATAGATAGGATTATGGAATTGGGTTCCTCACAGCGCTGCATCATAGATATGATTAATAATTGGGTTAGTTACAACACTGCATCATTGCTATCATCCTTCATTGACCAAAACATAAAAATATTTAATTATCCAAACCATTTTTAAATTTATTTAAAAACATAATGTTATCAATAAATATAAACTATTAATATTGACCATTTCGCCATACTTCAGTGAATCTTAAAAACTACCACTCATGAACAAACTAAACATAAGGTCTAACGAATCCGAATAAGTTTGGAGTATCATTAAATCATCAACATAAGCTCGAACAAACTTACTTCTATGACGAGGAGGTTGTATTTGTCACTTTGGAGGGGGCTCCGTGCATCAATAGTCATCGGTGTTGAGAATAATAACAGTGTGGGATAAACAACATCCAGTGTTAATCCTGTTTTGTATGGTCTTAAATTTAGTTATTTAAAATTACTTTGAAAGTCAATCTTTCACCTATGTAATAAGAAGACTGCTTTTGAGTTTGTTTTTAAAATTTTTGGTTAAGTATTAGATTTAAAAAGAGAAAGGTGTGCATAAATATTAATTTATGCTTATGAAGTTAGGACTTCCTGCAATATTAACGCGATAGCATTTTTGTTTCAGCGATTACAGTATAATCTACATTTAGTGTCTATCAACTGCGTTACAGAAGGGGCCATTTATAATATCAATCTTGGAGGTTTATTGCTTATCGAAGCATACTTGCGAATGCTAGTAAAATAGATCGCCCATATCTTGTTGTTCTTGCATATCTGATATTCCATATTTTAAATTATCACAATCCATAACAGAGATCTGCATTAGGCTTGTGATAGTTATTATAAAAAGAAGGCACAAGGGATCTGCACAGGCCTTTGGATAAGCAAGAACGATAACTTTAGTACCCTTTCAGAAGGATGGTGCAGACATCAAGCAAGGTGACCAAAATGAAGTGTATTTTCAAGAAGTGGCTGAGCTTCGGTTTTGGATAAGCAAGAACGATAACTTTAGTACCCTTTCAGAAGGATGGTGCAGACATCAAGCAAGGTGACCAAAATGAAGTGTATTTTCAAGAAGTGGCAGAGCTTCGGCGGTAGGAAAAAACGTTCATATAGCAACCTCACTCGGAACCCTTCATTCAATGATCCATCGGATCTGTAAGAGAATTGTATTGGCTCAATTTCATGCCCAATCCTCAATACAGGCACCATGAACGATCCTTTCAAGGTTGCAAAATCACCGAAGAGCCATAGGGAGATGAAGAGGGATGGATGTAGCCATCTCGGAACAACTCTTCTGATTGTCTTTGTATTTCTGCATGCTACAAGACAAGTTGCACAAAGCGTTGTGGCAAACCCTGGCAGGGAATACAGCCACGACAGTGGCTCCCTTGTTAATTCATATCAACATAAAAATGAATTAATTTATATAAATATAAATTGAATTATAACGAAAATGTTTCAATGTAATGAATTTATAGTTGGTATATAAATTTGAACACGAGAGTACAACTTTATATCAATTTATATCTAGTTTAAAGTTTTTTTTTAAGTTGATACAAACAAATTGTTAATCATATAAAGGAAATATTTTTTTACATCTAGATTTGTTGGCCACAACCATAGTAGTCATTAGCATAACACTAAAAAGTGTGACCAAAAAAGAAAACCATAGAAGCCACAATGACTTGACCAATATCCTTGATAGCCCAAAAGGCATGAAGATAATTGTACATTGAACTTAAACTAGAGATGATGAGCATTACTGATCCAGATCTTTTTACTTCAAGGATGTGTTCAGAATTGCATTTTAAACAGGATGTAACCACAAGTGTATACACATAACAGAAGAGGAAATAAAACGAAACCATAAGGAGAAAGATACATAGAGCTTAATAACGGAGTTCACCTAGTGTGGGTTACGTCTCTGAGCCTTGCTCAAAATGGGGATGTGTTTTCATTCATCAGCAAAAAAATCAAAATAAATACATGGAAAAATACACCTTATACCTCCAAACCCTGGGATGGATTGAAAGGAGGTTGTTCAGATCAAAACAAAGTCTACATCATCAGAATCCTGGTGAAAAATCGTGAAGTTTGAGTATAAACACAACCCCTTTCTCCCATGACCAAATCTAGGCTCCCTAGGAATATTTTAGATTCCTCACAAGATTCTCTTCTGGGGATGGGCAAAAAATCCACTGCTTTGATGAAGAAATGGACTACACAGTTGAACTCTTGGCGACATTTCAGTTGAGATGAGTATAAAATTGGCCTATTTCTATTGCAATGACCTCTAGGCTCTACAGAATATAAAAGATTTCCTACAATATTCCCTAGGAAATATTCCAAAAAATATTGCTAAAGAATGTTCCTAGATTCCCTCAATTCTCATGCCCCAGTCCATGGCCATATGACTCTAGTCTGTTGGCTCGGCCTCCTCTGCTTGGCGGTTAGGCTAACTTTAAATATATGGCAGTCACATTGTAATTACTGACCAATTTATTAGACGAATTGGTAAAGAGTTAAAAATAAGTGACTAGAGATCATAGTTTCAAACCCATCGGCCTCTTAGTCATACTAGTTTTTTAAAATAAAAATAATTCAGCGGTTTCAACTGTCGTTGGTTAGTCGTCGACTGTTAAGGGTCATCAGAAAAAATAACCAGGAGACAAATTCAGCGCCACCTGTGACCACTGACGGGGCAAAATGTAGCATGATTATTCGATCTAGTCGATTGCCAACAGGGTGCCACGTGGCACATTCTGATTGGGACATGTGACCCCTTCTCATTTTTCCATTGTATGCCTAGTCAATCCCAATTAACACCATGTGCCATCATCTTACTGGCCCAAGCTACTGATGTCACTTCTGACTGTGCTAACGATGTCACCATCCATACTGCCACATATCAGCGCCTCATTGTTTCTTGTTTTTGATGTTACCACTGGTTGTGCTATTGGCATCATTGTTCATATGGTTGACATCACCTGCCATGTGTTGCCCTATGATTGGTTGTCTACTGACCATAATGCCACGTCTTCATGTTCTCATTAGCATCTGCATTGATGTCGGCAGCGTTCGTACTGCTGAAGTTAGTTGTGATGTGGAATCATGTGTGTCCTAACTACAAACAATTTAGTTATTTGTCAAAAACTTCAATGGGCCATAACATTCGCATACAGTGTCGGATCAAGATTTCATTCATGTTGTTGGATTTAAAACAATGAGATCTTTGATTTGAGATAGTTTTTGCTGAGTTTTGAGGACTTTGAAAAAATCACCTTTTAGGATCCTCCTAGATCAATTACAGACTCATAAAAAGACATAAGATTTACACCACGAGCAATAGAAATACCATATCTAAAACCAAAATGTCAACCCGCAAACCAGTTATGTGTATAGAGTTCAGGCACACCCTTACATAAACAAGAAGTGTGCACTTAAATCACCATGAATCAAGCCAAAAAACGTAGAGTGGTTGTGCCCAAATGTATCACCAGTTGAACCCACAAGGAGGAATAAGAGCGACCAACACTCCTGTGTCATAAATTTTAAACAAGTAAGTCCATCTGCCAAAAAAAGAACTACACCATAATAAACCAGGTCCCATAATAAGTAGAGAAACCATTATATCCCCATCAAGTGCCAAAATTAGAACCAAAAGGCCTAATGCCGCCACTGCAGAAAAAGAGTGACAAAAAACATTTGGCTTGAAATTAATCTTAATCTGTGGAAATGATGGTAAGGTCTTCTACATTTTCAACAAGAGGGTCAATGTGATCCCCAAGATCTCCAAGAGGGTTAGAGAGATCCCTGAAGGTAAAATATGACATAATGAAATTTTCCACCTGGCCCAATCGAGACTCAACACTATCAAGACAAAATTGATGGCTCTGTAATATATGTTTAATCTACTCTAGGCCAAAAAACAAATTATAGCTTTCAACCTATTTGTTCTTAAATATTAAACGAAACAATGTATCTGTTTGTTGATGCAAGGAAAGAGAATACAAAGAATGTAAATGTTTCATGAAATATACCCACATCTGGAACCTTTTATAGATCCAAACGCATCATCTGAAGCTTAGAGTCAGAGTGACAGGGGCGATCCTCAGTTTCATTTGCTTCCAATAATAGAATTTATCTCCTCACTTCCAGAGGCACCACATCAAAGAAAAAACCCACTGTATCAAATGAAAATGGCCGAGCTCGTTTAACACCAACAGTTCCCAAACCTACCCACCTACTCATCAATCTCTGACATGGAGGCATGATAAATGAGGTTGGGGAGAAAGGCAAACAAGCACATAGGCCACACCCAGAAAAAGAAGAATACAGACATAGAACATGCCCTCTTTCTCCTAATCGTAAAACCAACAAATCATCCCCCCAACACCATAACAGAGAGCCAAATTCGAGACTATATCCCAATTCAGAACAACATAATGACATAGTTCTAGGAAGACCTTAGGACCAGACCAAATTATGAAGGCACTAAGAAACCAAGCTCCCAATAAGAACAAAATCCACTCCCACAACACAAGAAGTTCTTCCTATAAAGTGACTATGATAAAAAAGGAGAATCCTTGAGTGAAACAGAAAAGAACCAACCAAGGGGTCCCGAAGAGAATCCTCTTAAAACCCAACTAATCCAACCCTTGGAGAATCAAGATAATGCCTGTGTGAGAAGAAAAGACAATTAACTTGAATTAGATGCATCTGGACAAGGCACTAGATCCAACCCCAAAGATTAGAACTACAATAACAGAGGTACATCACAATAGCAAGCCATGCAATGTGCATTCTAAATTCAAAAGAACATTGGAACAAAACTAGAAGAATAATAGGAAAATATAATTGGTTCAACAGAATGTATAATACCTCATTGCGCCTGCCCAAATAGGAATCCAACTTTTGGAAACCACCCTTCGCACTCCCATACAACAAATACGTCAATAAAAATTATAGTTGTAAGAGAACCAAAGTAAAGGAGGGTGAGGAGGAAATCTCACCACCCTTCACACAGAAAGCATATTTCTGCCAACCTGGAGCCATATGCGAGCATTTATAACAATTAAACCTATTGTATGCATTCCAACACCCTCTACCTAACTATTGCCACGCAATAACAACTTTGGGACATCTGTAAAGAGGCTTACCTATCTAGGATGTGGCATAATCACTTGATCACTTGTAATAACACTTCCATCAGGGGATATCTAATTTAAAGTTAAATACATTATTTAAGTTCATATATCTAAATCATTATAGAAATTAATGTGTAGATTCAAAACTGCTCATGAAATTTACTAAATCACAAGACTCAAAGCTTCTCTACTGATTTGCAGAGGTTAATTCACCATCTAGAACACAAATCATAGGCATGCAAAAAGAAACATCACACATGCACATAGATTTATGTAGGGGAAAGCAACTGCTCAAAACCTCTTCGTATATGTATTGCATTAATCAAAGAATAGAGATGAAATGCATATGCTTGCTCAAGCCTGAGCACACCCTACAAGTGTATAGTCTATCGCGTTGCCTAATTGATTGAATATATCAAACACGTAGCTAATTTTCAAGCCCTCCAAGATCATATTTCCTTGTGTTTTTCCTCCAGTAATTTGGCCCCTATTATTTAGGAATTTCCCACTGTTGAATTGCGCAATTCCTCTAGGTCCTTCCTCTAACTGCATGCACCACTTGTACACATTGGAATATGCTACAATTGATATTACATTGCCTTGAAATCTCCATCTCAACTAGGTAACTCGAATTCTCTACATGAAATAATTATTTTGGGCTAATTGATCAGTTAACTGGTCGATCACTAAGTGTGGTTGAAGTTCCACTTCCACAACTTGACCTCCACTAGTTCTTCTGATAGTTAGACCCAGTTTAACTGACAATAATTGAAATAGATTGCTACAAATTAGAAATAAATCATATTGAATTGAAATCAAGCTTCCCCAACTCGAATTAACTAAAATTAACTGAGTGACAAGTTCCATGTCACCTCAATTAACTACCTCCAAGATTTCTGCTGAAATAGAAATTCGAATTTTCTTTAGTTTGACTAAGGAAAAGTCAAACTGAGATTTTCTTGCTGCATTTTCAACACTCCCACTCAGCAAGAAAGGGATTATCAACCACCCCTATCCTACACCTATGGAACTTGAACGTCCCTCTTGAGAAAGCCTTTGTAAAAATATCAACCTCTTGTTCCTATTTCAGAATGTATTGCAACAACATAATCTGCCTCTACACACAGTCTTGTAAATGGTGATACCAGATATCAATATGCTTGGATCCATCATGAAAAACAATATTTTCAGAGAGTTTAATGCAACTCAGATTATCACAGTAAGTAACATTTGTATCCATCATTTGACCAAACAATACAACAAGTATCTTTCTCATCCAAATCGCCTCATATGTTACTTGACTTGCAGCCATGTATTCTTCTTCTACCAAGATGAGTGCCATAGATCTTTTCTTCCTACTATACCAAGAAATTGTTATGGACCCAACACTAAAAATTCCACCCGATGTACTCTTTCGGTCTTATGGACTTCCCGCCCAATCTGCATCTACGAAGCCATGTAGCTTCACTCCCTCTGTCTGTATGTACCATAGTCCAAACTGGGTAGTGCCTCTGAGGTACTGTAGAACATGCTTAGCTACCCTCCAAAATAGTTTGGTTAGTTTAAGCATAGCTTGGCTCAACTCGTTGACTGCAAAGCACATATTTGGTCATGTGTTCACAAGATACATGATTAAACCCACTAACTATTGGTAAACATTAGCATCCATGTCCTCACCTGAAGTGGCATCCTCTTTCCTCCAGATGGTCATTAGAGGAGTCTCCATGGGTTTTCACTTATCCATGTGGAACTTCTAAAGTATCACGTTGCCGTATTTTCCCTGAGAGACAAAAAAATCCCCATCACCTTGCCATACTTCCAATCCAAGGAAGTAGTGCATGAGACCCATGTCCTTCATCTCAAGCTCTCTTGCAAGGTCTTCCTTACAGGATCTGATCAGCTACTCATCACCAGTCAAAATCAAGTCATCAACATATAAGATAATAATCAACAATTTACCTTCTATGAAAATATGATTTAGGTTTACATCCACTTCAATTTTGGTGAAGACCAAACTGGTGAGACAGTTATTGTTCCTGGTGTACCAAGCACGGGGTGCTTGCTTGAGACTATACAATGATCGCTTGAGTCTGCACACGTGAGACTCTCGAGGAAAAGTCCTAAAGCCTTCTTATTACTCGATATACACCTCATCCGCAATAAATCCATTTAGGAATGTTTTTTTCACATCCATCTGGTGGATATTCCACCCCATCTGTGTAGCCAAATCAAGGATTGATATGATGGATGAATACCTTGCTATAGGAGAAAAGGTATCCTCATAGTAAATCTCCTCAACCTGAGAATACCCCTTGGCTACAAATTTGGCCTCGTACTTTTCTATGCTTTTTTCTAATGCATGCTTCACCTTGAAGATCCATTTCAAACCCACAACTGATTTTTATGATGGTCTTGAGACCACTTCCCAAACACTATTGTTTACAATGGATTCATACTGCTCCACCATTGCATCAATCCATATAGATTTCTTATCTGAATTGGATCGTTAAACATTTACATGACTGTTTCAAATTATTTCAGGCTTCAAAATCTTATGAATGACGAGCTTATCAGAAATGACCTCTAGACAATGGCAATTTGTGGCCAGCATGGAACAATGAGGACCCTCGATCAAAGTGTGCTGACCGGTGGCCCATGGAGACCGCGCATGGATGCAAATTGGCAATCAGAAGCCCAAATCCAAACACAGAGGCAGTTTCTAATAATTGTGTATCACAGGGCAAAACTCTTAGTGAAGGAAAGCCCCGAGCGCTCGGTCACGAGGGAAACAAGGAACCATGTGGAAACCGTCAGAAGGCGGGTCCCGTGCCCAAAACCAGCAGGATATTGCGTGCACTTCAAGTGGTAAGTGGGTTTGGCCGAGTTCAGTGCAATTCCACACACCGAGTGACACGCATCCAACGGATGTGAGAGAAAACCACTTACATTGCATGAGTAACGGTCGAGTAACTTACTTCTGTGATATAGATGGAGACCGTAGGATCTGGAGGCTCCAGATCAACGGTGGAGAATCAACTCGATGGAAGACTAGATTTGATGGGGAAATAGACTGAGGTACATGAGATTTGAGGTCTGACATGACTGATGAGTTGGCAGACGAACAATTTCGCGATCAATCTTGGAGCAACGGAAATAATGACCGTTCCAAGAGAATTGATACTCAGTTCGTGAGGAAACAGGTGGCCACCTCTTTGTGAAGCATTACACAACGATGATGATGCAGAGTAGGGGAATTCCAGTGGACAAAGAAGGGGATCAAGAGAGCCAGGAAGTGGGAAGAATTAATTAGGGAGCATATTGGCTTTAAGCCATGAACAGACAAAGAGCAGGGGGGAACAAAAGTAGAGAGAAATAAGTGAATTGCAGAGAAAAAATAAGCCGAGTTGACTTGCAAAGCAAAGGCAGCATCGAGCAGACAAAACAGAGAGAGTCCGAGAGTCTGTGAACTCTAGAGAAGGCTTGAGAGATTCAAGCAACTCCTCTATGTAGACCTGTCAGGTATTGAGTACCAAATTTGACTCATACCACTGAGACCAGTCGAGGTCGAGATTCAATAAGGGGTGTCTATGTACTCTAGAGACTTGGGGGATCCAAGTACAATCCTATTGGTCATTCTCTATTAAGTGAGACTCAAATTGAGATCCTTATTGTAAAATATCTGCTTTAAGACATAATAGAAAAGGCCACCACTGAAGGTTGGACCCGGAGACGTAGCCCAGGAGGATTGGGTGAACTCCTTATTAAATTTGTTGTGTTTTGTATTTGTTTACTGTGTTTCTCTTACTGTTTCAAGTGCCTGTGTATTTCAAAATCTTATCGATATGTTGCTTAAAATAACATAGGCACCCCCCAACACATGGGTTTGTAATACCTTCATTAATTAACTGAGATCATTCACGAGTGATTTCAAATCAAGTGGTATTAGAGCTCTAGGCTGTTTAAGGTTAGACAAGCTTGTGCTGGATTTTGTTGTTGAATGCTAACTAGATCAAAGCTTAAATTAGGAGAAGGAGAGTTGGTTGAAACTAACCCACAAATTGGAAGAGTCTGTCCTAAGCAGAAAATGTCAGAAGAAAGTCCCTTGGGACCAGACCCCCAATTCATAGATAGTTTCCTGGCCATGAGGTCCATGGTAGAGGAAATGTACAGGGAGTTTAAGAAAGGTAAAGATGAAGATTCATCACACTCCAAAGAAAAAGGAGAAGAAGAATCTCTCCCCCATGACCACTCAAAAGGCAAAGGGAAAGAAGAAAACTCTCTCACACCTCCTAATAGCCCTGAACATAAAAAGAAGACATCTTTGATTAAATTAGATGTTAAATTTGATTTACCAATATATGATGGAGAGTTGAATGCAGAGAAGCTGGATAATTGGATCAAACAAATCGATGTTTATTGCAGAGTGCAGAGTATTGACTCAGACAAGAGTAAGATTCAGCTGGCCAGTCTAGGCCTGGGAGGCACTGCCTTAGTATGGTGGGAAGGCAGGACACAAGCTAACATGAAGAAACATGGTAAGATTCTTTTTGTCTGGAGTGAATTTGTTTCTGCAATCAAAAATCAGTTCTATCCACTAGCTTACATGCAGCAAACCATGATGAGCTAGCAAACTCTTCACCAATTGAAAGGGCAAAGTGTACAGGGTTACACCCAAGAATTTAGGAAGAGAGCTTTGACTCTAGGAATTTCATTAGACTCACCTGAGACTCTGTTGACGTACATAGGTGGTCTACATAGCTACATGAGGCACACTATCCTCATGTTTAATCCCACTAGTATAGATGAGTTATATGTTCAAGCTACACATCTAGAAGCTAGAGGAAAGAATGGGAACCCAGAAGTTGGAGGATCATCCAAGCCCATTGCAAGAAAGAATAAGGAGAAAAGAAAACATAAATGGAAAGAGAGGAAGGCCAACCCTGCACAAAAAATCAAGTCTTCATGCACTCACTGTAAGAAGGATGGGCATGATGTTGAGCACTATTGGATTCTACATCCAGAGCTAAGACCTAAGAAGTTCGAGGGCAAGAAGAAGAAGATTGTTGCAGCTATTCAGAAAGATTTTGGGTCGGACTCAGGAGATGAAACAACCATTGCAACCATAGGTATAAAAGGTAAAGATTTTGAAGCATCTACTAGTAATTCTGCACAATCTATTAATGATGAAGAAAATGAGAGAAAAAGACATGAGCGTTTCCATATTCGAGTTATTTCCAAGCATCAAAAGATTGATACTTTGTTTGATAGTGGCTCACAAGTAAATTTAATTTCTGAAGAAATTGTAAAGTAGTTGGGATTACCGACTACACCTCACAAGAAACCATACCCATTAGGTTGGTTAAGTGATAAAGCACAACTACAAGTGACTAGACAATGTAAACTTAAGTTTTCTTTTGGGTCAACATTTGTAGATGAGGTTGAGTTAGATATAGTTCCTCTAGATATATGTGGAATTGTTTTAGGAAGTCCTTACTTGTATGATAGAAAAGCTATTTTCTATAGAGTTGAGAACAAGTATCTACTCGTTAAATATGGAATTGAATACTTTGTAAGAGCTCATAAGCTCAAGAATAATTATACTCTCATAAACTCGGGGCAGATGAAACGAATTGTAAATTCATGCAAACAATTTTTACTAATGGTTGTAAAGGAAAAGAAACCTGATAAAACCAATGTATTTGAGAGATGTGATGCTAAACAGCAAGCTGATTTAGAAAAATTTGTTTCAGAATATGATATCTTGTTTCAAGAACCTAAAGGTATGCCACCCAAAAAGGAAATAGTGCATGATATTATTTTGCAGCAAGATGCTCCATTGCCTAACATTGGAATGTACAGGTTGTCCGCTTTAGAGAATGCAGAAATCAAGAAGCAGGTGCAGGAGTTGCTCGAGAAGGGTTTCATCAGACCTAGCACATCACCATGTGGCTCTCCAATCGTTTTGGTAAGAAATAAAGATGGCTTGTGGATAATGTGCATTCATTACTGAGCACTGAATAAGATAACAATAAAAAATCGTTATCCCCTTCCTCGCATAGATGATCTGTTAGGTCAATTGAAAGAAGTTGTTTATTTTTCCAAGTTAGACTTGCATAGTGGATATCATCAGGTCAGAGTTGTAGAACAAGATGCATGGAAGACTGCTTTCAAAACAAAGCAGGGATTGTATGAATCGCTGGTTATGCCTTTTGGCTTAACTAATGCTCCTGCTACTTTCATGAGAATAATGAATGATGTACTCAGACCTTTTCTTGATGATTTTGTTATTGTATATTAGGATGACATTATTATATTTAACAAAATGTGGGAAGAACATTTAAAACATGTTAAGCAGACACTATATGTTTTGAAAAGAGAAAAACTTTAAGTTAAACTCTCAAAATGTGAATTTGGCAAAACATCTTTGAATTATTTGGGTCATATAGTAGGGGGTGGTGAATTGAAGATAGATCCCTCTAAGGTGCCATTCGTTGTAAACTGGCCTAAACCCAAATCTGCTACAGAAGTCGGAAGCTTCTTAGGAGCAGCACAATATTGGAGAAAGTTCATTTCTAACTTTTCCTTAATTGCAGCTCCCTTAGATGCTTTAACATGATTGAACAAGGTGTTTCAGTGGGGAGGAAAACAACAGAAAGCCTTTGACACATTGAAAGAAAAGATTAGAACAGCACCAGTACTAGC
>APFE031420563.1:134950-165384 GCA_000404065.3 Pinus taeda | reverse complement strand
CCAACATATGATAGAGAATTTTATGCATTAATACAGAGTGTGAAAAAGTGGAAACATTACTTAATGGGCAAAGAGACAATTATACATACTGATCATCAACCATTTCAATATCTACACTCCAAAACTAAGTTGCAGCAATCAAGACACTACAGATGGATGGGTTTTCTACAACAATTTCATTTAGTCATCAAATATAAAAAGGGCATACATAATAAAGTTGCAGATATCTTATCTAGACCAATTATGAATGCATCCACTATAATTAAGCATAATTCAGTACTGCATGAGAGCTACATTGAACAATATGCTCATGATATAGAGTTTAAAGATGTATATGCAACATAAGTGAAGGCAAACAAGTAGAAGAATTGGATTATCATGTTAAGGGCCGACTCTTGTATCATTGTGGGAAGCTATGCATTCCACAAACTGAAAGAGTAAAGATAATTCAGGAAGCACACACTTCTCTAATATCAGGTCACTTTGGGGTAAGTAAAATGGTTGCACAGCTGAAAAGATTTTGTTATTGGCCAAAAATGAATGACACAGTTTCTAGATATGTAAGAGGGTGTACCATGTGTGCTAAGAGCAAGCCTAGCAATAGAAAACTAGGCTTGTACACTCCACTACCAGTTCCTTCTCATCCTTGGGAAAGTATTTCCATGGACTTTGTTGGAGGACTGCCTAAATCTAGGAAAGGTTATGACTATTTATATGTTCTTGTGGATAGGTTCAGCAAAATGTGTATTTTGATACCTTGTAATAAACATATTATAGCTGAACAAACTGTAAAGTTGTTCTTTCAGCATGTATGGGTTCATTTTGGATTACCCACTTCCATTTTATCTGATTGAGGCACTCGATTTGTTGGGAAATTTTGGTTGAGTCTGTGGGAACTGATGAACACCAAACTGAAGAAAATCACAGCCTTTCATCCACAGATAGATGGCCAAACAGAAGTAGTCAACATGACAGTGATCCAGTTGCTCAGAGGCTATTGTAGCAAGCATCCCAAACTTTGGGATGAACATTTGTGTTATGTGCAGCATGCTTACAACCGAGCAAAACATTCTTCTACACATATATCTCCTTTTGAGACCTGTTTTGGTTTCACACTAAGGTCTCCCTTGGATTTTGTTTTTGGTAAAGACATAGTAATTGATGGACACAGTGATGTGGACAAGGAAACCAATTTCATTGAACAAATCCAAGAGATTCACTAGGCAGTACAAGAACACCTGGAAAAGAGCCAAGCCAAATACAAGGCAAGGCATGACAAGCATTGGATGGAGCATAGTTTCCAAGTTGGTGATCAAGTCTGGCTGTATATCAGAAAAGATAGAATGCAAGGTGAAGGTAAAAAGATAAAGCCAAACAAGTATGGACCTTTCAGGATGCTTGAGAAAATTGGTCAGAATGCTTTTCGCCTTGATTTACCAACTTACATGCACATCTACTCATTCGTTTAGGCAAACAGCTTGAGACTATTTGAACCTTCATTAATTGAAGATCCCAAAGAGCAGAGTCAAATGCCTTCTATTGATGATCTGTTACTTGAATATCTCAATGAATTGCAGGAAGACGTAGTTCTGGACAGGAAGGTGAGGACGACACGCAGGGGAGATGTTGAGTACCTTAGGATTGGACTCAAGGGTTCAAAGCCAAGCAGTGCAAAATGGATAGAGATTGGAAAAGTGAGACAGCTATACCCTAACTTAGTCAATGCTTGAAAACCAACTTTTGGTGGTCCAAAATCCTTTTCAATGGGAAGGTCGTGATTCAAATTGGATCCTTAAACATTTCCATGACTGTTTCAAACTATGCCAGGCTTCAAAATCTTATGAATGACGAGCTTATCAGAAATGACCTCTGGAAAATGGCAATCTGTGGCCAACACGGAACAACAAGGACCCTCAATCAAATCACACTAAGTGTTGGCCCATGGAGACCGTGCATGGATGAAAATTGGCAATTGGAAGCCCAGATCCAAAAATAGAGGCAGTTTCTGATAATCGCGTATCACGGGGCAAAACTCTCAGTGAAGGAAAGCCCTGAGTGCTCTGTCATGAAGAAAATAGGAAATAAACCATCAAAAGGTGGGTCCCGCACCCAAAACCGGCAGGATATCGCATGCACTTCAAGCAGTAAGCAGGTTTGGTCAAGTTCAATGCAATGCCACACACTGGGTGATACGCGTCCAACAGATGTGAGAGAAAACCGCTTACATCACGTGAGTAACAGTCGAGCAACTCACCCATGCGATATAGAAGGAGACCGTAGGATTTGGGGGCTCCAGATCAACGACGGAGGATCAACCCGATGGAAGACTAGATTTGACGGGGAAATAGACTGAGGTACATGAGATTTGAGGTCCGACATGACCGATGAGTTGGCAAAGGAACAATTTTGCGGGCAATCTTGGAGCAATGGAAATAACGACCATTCAAAGAGAGCTGACACTCAGTTCGTGAGGAAACAGGTGGCCACCTCTCTGTGAAGCGTTACACAATGATTATGATGTAGAGCAGGGGAATTCCAGTGAACAGAGGCAGGCGCTCCAAAGAGCTGGGAAGTGGGAACGAACAGTCAAGGAGCAGATTGGCTTTAAGCCACGAACAAACAAAGAGAAGGGGGAACAGAAGTAGAGAGAAAGAAGTGAATTGTAGAGAACAGAGAAGCTGAGCTGACCTACAAAGCAAAGGCGGCATCGAGCAGACAGAACAGAGAGAGTCTGAGAGTCTGTGAACTCTAGAGAAGGCTTGAGAGGCTCAAGCAACTCCTTTGTGTAGACCTGTCAGGTATTGAGTACCAAATTGGACTCATACCACTGAGACCAGTCGAGCTCGAGATTCAGTAAGGGGTGTCTGTGTACTCTAGAGACTTGGGGGATCCAAGTACAATCCTATTTATCATTCTCTATTAAGTGAGACTCAAATTGAGCTCCTTATTGTAAAATCTCTACTTTAAGACACAATAGAAAAGGCCACCACTGAAGGCTGGACCCGGAGACGTAGCCCAGGAGGATTGGGTGAAATCCTTATTAAATTTGTTGTGTTTTGTATTTGCTTATTGTGTTTCACTTACTGTTCCAAGTGCCTATGTATTTCACAATCTTATTGATCCGTTGCTTAAAATAACATATGCACACCCCAGAACATGGGTCTGTAATACCTTCATTAATTAACTGAGATCATTCATGAGTGGTTTCAGATAAATTTCTCTACTTCTTCCTCAAAAGAGGATGGATCAGTATCTACAAGCTCATTCATTAGAGCCATGTAGCCAGTGTACCAATATTGTGACCTTCTCTACTTGCACTGATTTGAAGGAGCACCCACATTCTCCATTGCATCTTTCACAAGTCTCTAGATGGTTCTGCTTGAGTGGTTGTTTCCAGTCTTTGCTACTCAACTTGAGGTTTCTCCACAACATCCTAAGGCTCTTCCTTTGGAGCTAAAATCTCCTCCTCTAGTGGAATCTAAAGCTCCCTCTCAAGAGAGCACCGCATGGCTTTGTCTTCATCAAATTTTACATCTCTTCTCAGAACTGTATTTCTGAGGGATGACAGGTACACATGGTAATTTTGGAGAGTTTCTCTGTAACCCACAAATCCCTAATTCTACTATCAACTCTAGCTTCTTCCTTGATTCTTTGGAGACATGTAAGTAAATAGAGGCTCTAAAAATCCTGAAGTGCGACACATCTGACTTCCTCCCTGAGGAAGACTCCTCTAGTGTAATCATGCCAGGAATCTGATGAGGACCCTTGTTCTGCGAATAGACCATTGTGTTGGATGCTTCATCCCACAAGTATAGAGGTTTGATTTGGTCATGCAACATCACACTTGTTTCTCTCATAATGTTTTGTTTCTTCCTCTCAGCCACCCCATTCTACTATGGGTTGTGGGGTGTTGTCAACTCTCGTCGAATGCCTTCTTTTGCACATAATTTTTTGAACTCATTTGACACGTACTCACCTCCATTATCACTCCTGAGAGCCTTCACCTTCTTTCTCGTTTCATTATCAACTAGTGTTTCGAATACCAAGAACTTGGAGAAATTCTCATCCTTCTTCCACATGAAAAAGATCTAGCACTTCCATGAGAATTCATTATAAAGATAACAAAATATTTGTGCCTAGCAGTGGAGGTTGTCGAGAAAGCTCCACAAACATTAGAGTGGATCCTTTCAAGGACTGCATGTGCTCTGTTGTCCTAATCAAGGAAAGTGTCTTTCGTGTACTTCCCCAAGGTACACCCTTTGCATGTATCTTGTTGTTCTCGTGTTCCTTTGGGGAGGCATGTGGTTATTTGTTGCATGATCTTCAAAGCGCCATAATGCAAATGGCCTAGTCTTCTATGCCAAATTTCACCGAAATCATGGTTCTACACCTTCTTTGCCTTTGTGTTCAATGCAACATAATCCTTCACATCTAGCTTGTAGAGGTTCTTTGCATGAACCCCAATCTACTTCACCTGTCCCATGGCGATGTGTCTCAGGAATGAGTTTCCTTTGCTAAATATCACATCATAACCACGGTCTTCCAATGATCTAGATTTAAACAGGAATGCAACAAATTATAGATATAACCATAGATATAAAGATGCAGTAGAAATAACACTTCATTTCATTAATATCAAATACTGAAATATTCTTACAAGCAGAATGGAAATAAGACTAGCTCAGGCGATGTTAGCTTATCTCTAAGAAGAGATGTGGCAGCTACTTGCCTTTGAATTGTGTTACAATGAGGCTCAAAGGCATATTTATTATTGAGAAACAATGGAAAACCATAAACATCCAAAAACCTAACCCTAGCAGATGAAGCACCAAATTATGGGCCCCGTTTGGGTAAATTGGTACATCAACTTCCTGGGGTCGTAACTTTGGCATACGATCTTCGTTTGATGCGCAGAATACCTCGTTAGAAAGATCTATCCGAGTAATACAACTTTTGAATTAACCACACACATTTGTTGATGACCCATGTTGGTCCGAGTTTTCCCAAAAAACATTGTTTAGGGCCTCAAAACGCCTTTGGAAATTCAGGACCCGAAAAACTGCCAAAAATAGTAACTTGTGCTACAAATAAGGAAACTAAAAAACTAAAAGAAACAATGGTGGGGGTCCAAGTGGAATAGGAAAATGGCTACCAATATCCACCTGGATCATCCAAAACTACAATGGACACGAGAATCTTCTTTAGACCCAAAACAAACATCACATCCTTGAGTCTAAGAGGGGAGCCCAAGTCCCTTTGAAAGGTGATTGTACCAATCTGGTCACACTGTACCTTCCATAATCTCCCATCTCAATGTGCATTTCGAGATCTTTCTCCTCCAAATCATTGAAACAATCTCTATTCCCCATCATATGGAACAAGACATCGCTTTCCAAGTACCACACACTCTCCATCATTGTGCTGGTCATGCATGCAATGAGAGTAAAATCAACTTGAATATTGAAGTCAAAGCTTCACCTGCTACTCCTCCTAAGGTCTTCTTACTTGTCTTTTTATGTGGACACTTCGTGGCATAGTGCTCGAATTCATGACAGTGCAATCACCTGATTTTGGAAAAGTCTTTCTTCTTTCCCCCTTGACTAAGTTTTGATTTGGAATGGGATTTCTTCCCTTTCCCTTTCTTTTCCTTTCCATCCAAGGCATAGTTCTCTTCATCCTCGACCTTGGATGAAATATCATCTCTAGGATTCCACCTTATTTCCTCCTATACCAAATTGTACCATAATTGTTCCCAATTTGGTAGTTTCTCCCTCCCATTCACTAATTCTTGGTAGTTGTGCCATCTCCTGGCACGACCTAGAAGGGCTAGGCTTACCAAATCATCCTCTACTACACTAACACCAACTTGACCAAGTTCATCACAACATTGTATGAACCTTCTCAGGTACTATGGAATGGTCTCTTTCTTTTTCATCTTGATATTTTGAAGTTTGTCCTTGGGCACTAGCTTTCTATGGTCACTACTATTCTGGAACATATTTGTTAATGCTTGCCAGATTGCATACAGAGTCTCTTTCCCATGGAGATTTGAGACAATATGGTATCGTAATCCCTCTAATATGATTTTCCTTTCCTTGGCTACACACTTCTTCAATTCTGCTAGATCTTGAACATCATGTGCTGCTAGTTTCGGGATATCATTATCAATGAATTCCTTCAACCCATTATATTCCAACACTGCCTCTTGTTGAGAAATCTAAAGGGAAATGAATGGAGTGATTTCTCTTTCTTTGATAACTTCTTGTCATTTCCTTTTACTTATCTAACTTATTAGTTTCACTTATTATTATTATGTTTGTGTATCATCAAATAGCTACCAAAACCAAGGAGAACAAGAACACAGAATACAGGTTGAAAGTCTAGGCCAAAACCTCTCCACTTGAGAGGAAAAACTAAAAATATATTACATTATTTATAGATTCTTCAATTGATGAATTCGAAGACCTTTAGACCAAGATAAATACCCTCTAAGACCAATTCCAACCTTTATTGACAATGTGATTTCCTTGTCTAAGTAAAACCCGTCAAATTTCTTCCAATAGTACAACTTCGACCTCCAGCTGCATAATTTGGGCCTCGACTGGAAACCTGAAATTTTTGTCCCTTCCACACGTGTGAGTTTCTTTTAGCCTATCAACACTTCCTTATTCCTTCAGTTGTCTTTCTCTGACTTATGGATCTTGGGGATGGTTTCGTGTAACTTTTTCTTGACCATCTTGCCTTCTCTTCTTCAAGATCGAACTTGTATAGGAAAACTCTAGATCTGATGTAGAAACCCTAGCCTTCCTTCACACATGTGAGAGACAAATATCCCAAAACCAAGTCTTCTTCATCCTCTTCCTTCTTTTCTTGCCTATTCCTCTTCTTCCTTCTCTTGAATGAGTGAGAGATGAATAAGCTCCAAGGAGGTCGAGTTTCCTCCTTTATATAGGCTTCTCAAAGCTGGATGTGGCTCCTCAAATTAGGTCGAGTTTCCTCCTTTATATAGGCTTCTCAAAGCTGGATGTGGCTCCTCAAATTAGGTTGACTTGCCAGCTACCAAGCCAACTTGATCTTGGAGGGTATTTTAACACTTTCAGAAAAATAATTTTCTTTACAAGTTACAATGTGCCCAAAGGGGTATTAAAATTTTGAAAATGACTCTTTTGACTTCTTGACCTAGGAAAAATCCTAGAAGCACTCAATGGGTGCTTGACATATAAAATAAAATACCTTGAGCATGAAACCCATGCTCCAATAATAATAATAATTTTCTTTCATTTTACAATTTACAAGAATCAAAAGTACATTTCATATTTATGAATACCGAATCTAGTTACACATTTTTTAGCACTCCCTCTTAACTAGGGAGGTATTCATAAATGGTACATGGACATTCTCAATCGAAAGAGATATCATAGGAAGATTTGGATTGGTAACCCATATGTTTAGCATCATAACAACCAACATTGTCATATAGCAAGGCCTTAACTAACAGCTCTATGAGTCTCCACAATATCATAACACAATGTTGGCGATACCAATGATTTATAGACACCATCATCATTGTCTCTCAAGGTACATACCGCACATGTGTGTTCACAAATTATGACCTTTCTTGGACTATTCTTATCTTGGATAGCTAGTCCTCAAAGAATATCGGTTCACAAATACTCTTATCTTGGATTCCCTACCTCATCCTCAAAGAGCATCGAATGTCATATGCTTACCCAATCCTCCATTTTGTCTTCCTAATTGAAGACAAGAATTATGTGCCTATCTCTCCTTCTCAACTAGGGAGGATGCATCAACCAAACCAAGCTTGTTTCACAAATACAAAAGCTTCTTATTAGGAAGATATTTTATCAATATGTCAAATACATGCTCATTAGTGGAGATATATTGTAGAAGAAACACACCATATTGTACTAGATTTAAAATGTAGTGATACTTGTTGTTCATATGATTCATATTTCCATGAAATACTAGGTCTTCAGACAATCAAATACAACTAGTGTTATCACAATGTATTACAGTAGTGATCCAAAATGGATCTTGAAACCTCTAAGTCTTCATGTATATTAACTATCATAAACACTATCGTAGAAGAGAAACATTGAAGGAATGGCAGAAAATAGAGTTAACGAAGAATGCAGTATCGTTAAACCAGAGTTGTTGGATTAGCCAAATCAACGATCAGGATTAAATTGGCGGAGGCCAGTGGAGTGTATCAGAGGCAACCTTATGGGAATTGCAATCGTGATCCAGTGAATTAATGTGGACCGTTGACCAAGTGCACATATCAATAGCGGAGATTACATATCACATCGCAGATTTACCAAAGGGAGGACTTAATCCGCAGACCTAAAGACCATGCGATATGCGATTTGTGACTTCTCACATCGCAACACAACAAAGGGAGGACCTACAGCATTGTGAAGGGCCGACATGTGATGCGTTGATATCGTCGATCAGCGATCAACGATCGACGAGTCGAATGGTGCAACATTCCAGAAGCCCCGCGACCCCGCGATATGCGATACACCGATATCGGCGATCGGCGATCGGCAAGTGGATCGGTGAATCAAATACAAAGGGCCAATCTGACCTGCGATAAGGTGGACCCAAAAGGGTTTATAGATGTGGCTTGATATAATTTGACTTCCGATATAAAGCCTTTTGTCGGGTTTTCTATGTATTTGGTGTATTTTTGTTATAAAACTGAAATACAAAGGAGACCATGGCATATGGGTGTTGCGGCTTATGATAGCGATATAACACGAACTCGATAGGATTATATGTCGGACTTTATATCTTTTGAAGTCTAGCTTGGTTGGATTTTCCATTGTTTTTAGCGTATTTCATGTGTATTTCTCTACGTAAACAGAGAAGCAGCTCTTTGTGATTTCACCCATGCTAGTGGTCCTTTCCATTTGAAAACAGGTGGCCACCATACCTCAGAGAATTTTGTAATGATTGTTTAATGCTCAACGGGGATTTGAACGGATAGTGGCTGGGAGCCAGAGAGCCCAAAGAGGGAAGGTGAACAGACAAGGCTGAGAAGCTTAAAAACCACTCTATGGCAAACAAAGATGAGAAGGGAGCAAAAGGGAAAGCAGAAGATAGAGAGCAAGAGGGAGAGTTTGTGCACTCTTTTAGACTTGAGGATTTGGAGTAAATCCTTGTTGTTTTTGTCACTGTTGTGTTGAGACTAGGTTTGAGCTCACACTTGTAATAATCTGCTCTTGAAGACATAATATAGAGGTCGACACTGAAAGCTGGACCAGGAGACGTAGCCAGGAAGTCTAGTGAACTCCTTTATTATTTTGGTTGTGTTGATATGTGTGTTTATTATGTTTTATAACTATTCATTGTCTATATTATTCGCAATATTTTTGATTTGTTGCACTAAATAATATAGGCATTCATGCACATGAGTTTGTAATTCCTTTTCTTCCTTATTTAATATCCATTTCAAATCAAGTGGTATCAGAGCATTTGGTTTTGGTTTTGTTAAGGTTAGACAAGCTTGTGTTGGATTTTGAATGCTAACTAGATTAAAGATCGGACTAGGAGAAGGAGAACTTGTTGAGGCTAATCCAAAGATTGGAAGAGTTTATTCTCAGAGGAGAGTGGCAGAAGAAGCTCCTTTGGTATCAGAATCTCAATTATGAAAAGTTTTAAGACACTCCAATCCATGGTGGAAGAGATGTATCTGGAGTTTAAGAAGGGTCGAGGTGAAAGCACTGCAACACCCAAACCAGACAAAGGAGCAGAGGAACCTTTTCTAGTCGCCCCTCTAGAAAGAAAAGGAAAAGGATAAATACCTCCTCCACCATCTCCTCCATCATCACCTTCGTCATCCTCATCATCTTCTAGCTCTTCTAAGAAGAAGAAGAAAACTTCTTTAATCAAATTAGATGTGAAGTTTGATTTGCCAATTTATGATGGAGAACTTAATGTAGAAAAGCTAGATAATTGGATAAGACAAATTGATGTATATTGTAGGGTACATAACGTTGATTCAGAAAGGAAGAAGATTCAGCAGGCTAGCCTTTGAATTGGAGGAGCTACACTAGTATGGTGGGAAGGCAAGACACAAGCTAATTTACAAAAATATGGTAAAATCATTTCTACCTGGAATGAATTTGTTTCTACTATCAAAAAGCAATTATATCCTTTAGCTTACATGCAGCAGGCAATGATGAGTTGGCAAACTCTTTGATAGTTGAAGGGTCAAAGTGTACAAAGTTATACTTAGGAATTCAGAAAGAGAGCTTTAACTCTAGGTATATCATTAGACTCACCTGAGACTTTATTGAAGTATATAGGTGGTCTTCATAGCTATTTAGAGCATATTATTCTCATGTTTAATCCCACTAGCTTAGATGATGTATCAGTTCAAGCCACACATCTAGAAGCTAGAGGTAAGAATGTAAACCCAGAGGTTGGGGGATCATCTAAATGTTCTGTAAGCAAGAGCAAGGAAAAGAAGAAACTGAAATGGAAGGAGAGGAAAGCAAACATTGTACAGAAGGATAAACCTTCATGCACTCATTATAAGAAAGAAGGACATGATGAGGCACACTGTTGGTCTTTGCATCTAGAACAGAGACCTAAGAAGTTCGGTAGTAAGGAGAGAAAGAATGTTGCTGCTATTCAACAAGACTTGGGATCAGATTCAGGTGATGAAACAACCATTACAGCCACAGGTATTAAAGGTAAAGATTCAGAAGTATCCACAAGTAATTTTACACAATCTGTTGATAATGAAAAGAATGAGAGAGAAAGAAAAGAGCTCTTTTGTATTAGAGTAATTTCCAGGAAAAATAAGATTGATACTTTATTTAATAGTGGATCACAAGTAAATTTGATTTCTAAATCAATTTTAAAGAAATTGGGATTATAAACAAAACCCCATGAGAAGCCATATCCATTAGGTTGGGTGTGTGAAAAAACAAAGCTACAAGTAACGAAACAATGTAAACTTAGGTTTGCTATTGGATCAACATTTGTAGATGAGGTTGAGTTAGATATAGTTCCATTAGATATATGTGGTATTGTTTTGGGAAGTCCATAGTTGTCTGATAGGAAAACCATTTTCTATAGAGATAAAAATGAGTATCAACTCACTAAAGATGGAATAGAATATATTGTAAGAGCTCATAAACTCAAAGGTAACTATTCTCTCATAAACTCAAGGCAGATGAAAAGAATTGTGAATTCAAGTAAGCAATTTTTACTAATGGTTGTAAAGGAAAAGGATCCTGAAAAATCTAATGCATTTGAAAGCTGTGATTCTAAACAAAAAGCTGATTTCATTAAAGTTGTTTCAGAGTATGATGTTCTATTTCAAGAACCAAAAGGTATGCCACCCAAGCGAGAAATAGTACATGATATTTATTTGCAGCAAGATGCTCCATTACCTAACATTGGAATGTATAGGTTGTCAGATTTAGAGAATGCAGAGATAAAGAAGTAGGTACCGGAGTTGCTTGATAAAGGGTTTAGACAACCAAGCACATCACCATGTGAATCTCCAATCGTGCTGGTGAGAAAGAAAGATGGTTCATGGAGAATGTGCATTGATTACAGAGTGCTAAATAAAATAAGATCAAGAATCGTTATCCTCTTCCTCGTATTGATGATTTATTAGATCAATTGAAAGAAGCAGTTTAGTTTCCTAAGTTAGAAGTGCGAAGTGGTTATCATCAGGTTAGAGTTGCAGAACAGGATGCATGGAAGACTACTTTCAAGACAAAGCAAGGACTTTATGAATGGTTGGTTATGCCTTTTGGCTTAACTAATGCTCCAACTACATTTATGAGAGTTATGAATGTTGTACTCAGACCATTTATTGATGACTTTGTAATTGTTTATTTAAATGACATTCTTGTTTTTAGTAAGACATGGGAAGACCATGTAAAGCATGTAAAGAAGAATTTAGATGTTTTGAAAAGAGAAAATCTCTATGTAGGGGGTGGTGAATTGAAGATAGATCCCTCTAAGGTTGAAGTCATTGTGAACTAGCCTAAACCCAAATTTGCTACAGAGGTTAGGAGTTTCCTAGGGGCAACACAATACTGGAGAAAGTTTATTGCTAACTTTTCTTTGATTGCAGCTCCATCACATGCTTTAACAGGATTGAAACAAGTGTTTAAGTGGGGAGGCAAACAACAGAAAGCCTTTGACACCTTAAAAGAGAAAATCAGTACAGCACCAATACTAGCACTGCCAGATCTTCAACATCCATTTGAGATTGAGACAGATGCTATTCACTATGCCATGGGAGCAGTGTTGATGCAACACGGAAAACCCATATGTTATCATTCTGAGACATTTACTTTTGTAGTAGTTAATTATCCCACATATGATAAAGAATTGTATGCATTAGTACTAAGTGTGAAAAAGTGGAAACATTACCTAATGGGTAAAGAAACAATCATACATACAGATCATCAACCACTTCAATATTTGCACTCACAAACTAAATTACAGCAATCAAGACATTATAGGTGGATGGGTTTTCTACAACAATTTCATCTTGTCATCAGATATAAGAAGGCCATACAAAATAAGGTTGTAGATATGTTGTCAAGACCAATCATAAATGCATCTACTATACTTAAGCATAACTCAGTAATGCATGAAAGTTACATTGAACAATATGCTCAAGATGTAGATTTTAAAGATGTATATGCAACTTTAAGTCATGGCAAGCAAGTAGAAGAATTGGATTATTATGTAAAGGACCAAATCTTATATCATTTGGGAAAGTTATGCATTCCACAAACTGAAAGAGTTAACATAATCCGAGAAGCACATACTTCTCTCATATCAGGTCATTTTGGTGTGAGTAAAATAGTTGCACAATTGCAAAGGTTCTATTATTGGCCAAGAATGCATGAGGCAGTTTCTAGATATATCAAAGGGTGTACAATGTGTGCTACAAGAAAACCAGGTAATAGAAAATTAGGCTTGTACACTCCACTTCCAAATCCTTCTCGTCCTTGGAAAAGTGTTTCCATGGATATTGTTGGGGGATTGCCAAAGTCTAGGAAAGGTCATGATTATTTGTATGTTGTTGTGGATAGGTTCAGCAAAATGTGTATTTTGATACCATGTAACAAGCAGGTTACAGCTGAACAAACAAAAAATTTGTTCTTTCAGAACTTATGGGTTCATTTTGGGTTACCCACTTCTATTGTATTTGATCGAGATTCTCGATTTGTTGGGAAGTTTTGGCCAAGTCTATGGAATTTGATGGATACCAGATTGAAGAAAAAACCACAACATTTCATCCATAAGTAGATGGTCAGACAAAAGTGGTCAACAGGACAGTGATCCAGTTGCTCAGAGGCTATTGCAAAAAGCATCCCAAACTTTGGGATGAGCATTTGTGTTATGTGCAACATGTTTACAACCGTGCCAAGCACTCTTCTACTTAGAGATCTCCTTTTGAGACTTGTTTTGATTTTATACCAAAGTCTCCCTTGTATTTTTTCTTTGGTAAAGACATAGCAGTTGATGGACACAGTGATGTGGACAAAGCAACAAAGTTCATTGAACAAATCCAGGAAATTCACCAGGCAGTACAGGAATAGCTGGAAAGAAGTCAAGCCAAGTACGAGGCAAGACATGACAAACATCGAGCTGAACATAGTTTTCAAGTTGGTGATCAAGTCTGGCTATACATCAGCAAAGACAGAATGCAAGGTGAAGGTAAGAAGCTAAAACCAATAAGGTATGGACCTTTCAAGATACTTGATAAAATTGGTGAAAATGTTTTTCGCCTTGATTTTCCAGCTTATATGTAGATCTAAGCAGTCGTTAATGCAAAAAACTTGAGATTGTATGAACCTTCATTGATTGAAGATCCTGAAGAGCAAAGTCAGTTGCCTTCTATTGGGGATTTGTTGCCTAAGTATCTCAATGAGTTACAAGAGGACACAATTCTGGACAGGAAGGTAAGAACCACGTATCAAGGGGATGTTGAGTACCTGAGGATAGGGCTCAAAGGTTCAAATCCAAGTAAGGCACGATGGATAGAAATTGGACAACTGAGGGAACTGTATCCTCACTTGATTCATGCCTAAAAATCAAATTTTTGTGGTCCAAAAGCTTTTTAGTGGGAAGGTGTGATCCAGAATGGATCTTGAAACCTCTAAGTCTTCATGTATATTAACTATCGGAAACACTATCGCAGAAAAGAAAAATTGAAGGAATGGCAGAAAAAAAGTTAAACGAAGAATGCAGTATCATTGAACCAGAGCCGTTGGATCACCCAGATCAACGGTCGGGATTAAATCGGTGATATCTCATCGGCGGAGGCCAGCAAAGCATATTAGAGGCAGCCTTATGGGAATTGCGATCGCAATCCAGCGACTTAACGTGGACCGTTGATCGAGCGTGCAGATCAACGACGGAGATTACATATCACATCACATATTTACCAAAGGGAGGACTTAACCCGTAGGCCCGAAGACCATGCGATATGCGATTTGTGACTTATTGCATCACAACACAACAAAGGGAGGACCCCCAGCATTGCGAAGGGCTGATATGCGATGTGCCGATATCGGTAATCGGCAAGTTGAATGGTGCAACATTACAGAAGCCCCATGACCCTGCGATATGCGATACGCCGATATCGGCAATTGGCAATCGGCGAGTGGATCGGTGAATCAAATACAAAGGACCAATGTGACCTGTGATAAGGCAAACCCGAAAGGGTTTATAGATGCAGCTTGATATAATTTGAGTTCCGATGTAAAGCCTTCTGTCAGGTTCTTCTATGTATTTGTTGTATTTCCATTATAAAACTTAAATACAAAGGAGACCATGGCATATGGGTGCTGCGACTTGCGACAGTGATATAACACGGACCTGATAGGATTATAGGTCGGACTTTATATCTTTTGAAGTCCGACTTGGTCAGATTTTCCACTGTTTCTAGAGTATTTCCTGTGTATTTCTCTGTGTAAACAGAGAAGCGACTCTTTGGGATTTCACCTATGCTAATGGTCCTTTCCGTTTGAAAACAAGTGGCCACCATACCTTAGAGTGTTTTGCAATGATTGTTTAACGCTCAACAGGGATCTGAACGAACAGTAGTCGGGAGCTAGAGAGCCCGAAGAGGGAAGGCGAACAGGCAAGGCCGAGAGGCTTAAAAACCACTCTATGGCAAACAAAGAGGAGAAGGGAGTGGAAGAGATAGGGCCAAGAAGCTTAAAAACCACTCTATGGAAAACAAAGACGAGAAGGGAGAAAAAGAGAAAGCAGAAGATAGAGAGCAAGAGGGAGAGTTTGTGCACTCTTTTAGACTTGAGGATTTCGAGTAAATCCCTATTGTTTTTGTCACTGTTGTGTTGAGACTAGGTTTGAGCTCACACTTGTAATAATCTACTCTTGAAGGCATAATATAGAGGTCGACACTAAAAGCTGGACCAAGAGACATAGCCAGGAAGTTTGGTGAACTCCTTTATTATTTTGGATGTGTTTATGTTTGTGTTTATTATGTTTTATAACTATTCATTGTCTATATTATTCGCAATCTTTTCGATCCATTCCACTAAATAATAGAGGCATTCCCGCACGAGTCTGTAATACTTTTTCTTCTTGATTTAGTATCAATTTATAAACGCGGTTGAATATAATTTGAAATCCAGAATTACGGATTTTCTATGTATTTCCCGTGTATTGATGTTTTTGGCCATTTCGCCATGCGACTTGCAAATGCAATAGGATGACAGACCTCATAGGTTTATAGGGGCGATTCTATATAATTTGAAATCTGGAAAAATGCTCCATGATGTGTTTTCATCAGTTTTCCTGTGTAAATCTGAATACTTTGGTGTATTAGAAATATGGTCGTTTTCGGGTTTTCGTCCGAAGAAAGGCCGTCGATTCCTTTGTAAACTATCCCTGTTCTTGAATCATTTATGCCACATTGTAAGCGGACATTTTGTAACAATGATGTGTTGTAACAAGAATGTGTTATATGCTGAGAGCCATAGAGCCAGATGGCCAGTCGCAGAGCCATAGAACCATAGAGCCAGAGGGCCAGTCGAAGAGATAGAGGAATGATTACACACAAAGAAATGGACAGGAAGCCACAGAGCTGAAAGGATGCCTTACAAAAGCCAAAGAGCACAATTGACAGAGGGAGTTTTGGGAGTCGCTTGGAGGTCAAGCGAAACCAGAAGCTCGTAAGAGCCAAGAGCCAGAGCCAGAGCTGGGAGTAGAGGTAGAAGCCACCAGAGGTTGGAGGCAAAACAACAAAGAGATCAAATGATCAAGCTATTGCTGATGTCCAAAACATGTTGAAGATAGAAGAAGAAATTCCAGAGACAGTAAAAGAATTCTGAGGGAGTTGGTACAAGCTAGAGCTCAAGATAGCTCAGAGCGTTGATTGAAGGAGCCTAGTGCAAAGAAACCTAGATCTGTCTGCAGAGTATGGACAGCCAGGGATAAGATGGTATTTTAAACCCATAGGTTCAGTTGTAAACCAATGGATTTGAGTGTGGAACTTGTAAAATAAATATTACCATAATCCCAGAGAGCCTAGTTGAGTTGACTAGAGCTCACGGAGATGTAGCACAAGAGGTTTGGGTGAACTCATAATTATATTGTTGTCTTATGTGTTTGCTGATTTGCTGCTCTATTTACTATTATGCATGTTTTACATCAACATAAGAAAATGTCCATAAGCACTTGAACAGTCTAAAAACAAACACAAGCATACACCTATTTCAAGTACTTTTTAATTTTGCAAATTATCAATCATAAGCATAGATCTTGGGAATATATAAGCTTTGGAGTGGGAGAGGTTCTTGGAAGTTTGATAAGAAGCCTTTGGTGCCCCATTTCAGATCAGGTGGGTCCATACTTATTTCAAATAGGTCAGATAGCAGCTTCCTCAACCAGACTGTTTCTCTACTTACTTGACAAGATGCAATATACTCTACCTCAACACAACTCAAAGCAATTGTATCTTGCTTTCTGATCATCAATGTGATAATGGAGGATCCCAAACGGAAACATCCTCCTATAGTTCTACTTCCATCTTTCTCACTACCTCCCCAGTCTAAATATTTATATCCAATCAAGTGGACTTCATTCATCCTATCTTATTTCAGGTAGTAGTGGATGGTTCCATGCAGATATATAAGAATATTTTTTGCTAATATCCAATGATCATGCTTGAGATCCACTTGGAAGTGACTTAGAAAAATTATTGCAAAGCATATGTCTGGTCAATTATTCACGAAGTACATCAGGGGTCCAATCAATTCTCTATACTTGGAATAATCCACAGGGCTCGATTTGAAACTCCTCAGTCTTTTCAAATTTGTGATCATTGAGGTTGTTATAGATTTGCAATCCATCATGTCAAACTTCTTCAACATCTTGATCACATACTTTCCTTGACCTAGATAGATCTCATCAGGTCCTTGCCAACCTTCTAGTACCAAATGGTAATGCATCATCCCTAGACCCTTCATGTCAAATTTTTCTACCATTTTCTCTTACATTCTTCACTTCGACCTTCCTTACCTGTCAAGAGAAGGTCATCCACATACGAAATAATGATTATCGACTCTCCCTTCACCACCTTAATATAGAGGTTTTATTAGCATAACTCTTTGTGAAGCATGATCTTTGAAGATATGCATCCATCCTAGCATACCATGCCCTTGGTGATTGCTTGAGGCCATCTAATGCCTTTTTCAATCAGCACACATATGCCTTTCTATCTTTAAATTCAAATCCCAAGGGTTGTTCTATGTATACTTCCTCATCAATTGTGCCATTTGGGAATGCAGACAACATCTATTTGATGGATACTCCATACCATTGATGCTACCAAAGAGACCAACAAATATATAGTTGTATACCTTGTTTTCAGAGAAAATGTCTCTTCATAGTTGATGCCTTCTTGTTGAGAGAAGACCCTAGCCACAAACATTGTCTTATATTTGTAAATAACTCCATCTGCTGCATGTCTGATCTTGCAAATCCATTTAGAAGTTACCACAGATTGTCTTCAGGCCTCGGTAGGATCTCCAAAACTCCATTCTTCATTATAGATTGATATTCGTCATCCATGGAATCCTTCCATTCTTGGTGATTGACATCTTCTTCGAAAGTGGATGGTTCTGCTTCTATTGGTTTTTGATGTAGGATGCATACCGAGAGTATTGTTTGGGCTTATTTATCTCCCTAAATGTGCCTTGAGCTACTTCATGACCTTTTGCATCAAGTAGTGTAGACCTCAACCAATTAGATCTCTTTCTAGTTTCGTGGATAATCACTGGTTGTATAGGTTTGTTGGGACCTTCATCTTCGTGATTTGGTTCTTCTTATTCCCTAATAACTTCTTCTTCAAATACTATAAGTTCTTCATCATCAGAGTCCATAGGGAGATCCTTTGATTTCTTCAATGCAATAATTTCATCAAATATCACATCTCGACTGACTTGTATCAAGTGTCCTTCCTTTATGTAGATCATATGATCCTTAGAGGAGTTATTATATCCAACAAATTTTCCCTTCATTCCTGATGGATCTACCTTCTTTCTTTTATCCTTAGGTATATTAATATCGTCAGGACAACCCAAAATTTAGAGATGATCTACGGTAGGTTTCTTCCCAGTGAATACTTCTTCAGGAGTTTTTTTATCTAGTGACCTGTGGGGACTTTGATTTTGTATGTATGCAATTGTCTTTTTAGCTTCACCCCATAGAAATTTTGGTAAGTCTTGATCATGTACCATTTCTTTTACACCTTCTTCAATGGAACGGTTCTTTCGTTCTCCAACTCCATTTTGTTTGGGCTTATATGGGACTATTAGCTCCCTCTTAATCCTAGATTCCTTATAGAAAGTTATGATTTCCTTGGATGTATATTATCCTCCATTATCAGAGCTTCACATCTTTATTCTTCTTTCTGTAAGGTTCTCTACTTCAGATTTGAATTCTTGAACTTTTGTAAATACTTCATCCTTGGATTTCATTAAGTAAACACAAGTCTTCCTTGAATGATAATCTATAAAAGCGACATGATATATATGGCATCCAAGTGATTGAGGAGCCATATTAACACAAACATATAAATGAATAAGATCCAATATTTCTTTTGACCATGAAGCACTGCTTCCAAATGGTCTCTTGGTATTCTTACCCAATGCACATCCTTTGCATACTCCTTCATTATCTTCTTTTAGTTTGGGGATTCCATCTACTATTGAAATTTAGAGTTGGAAGGATTTTGAAATTGAGATGACAAAATATTCTATCCCAAAGCTTACATGGGCTTATTTCAAGGTGAACTAGGTCTTGAGAAAGAGGAGATATCTACTTGTAAATTCTTCCTTCACGAATGTCAATCACTCTAGAATTTTCTATGGTTGATTTTTACTCCATACTACAAATTTTCTGTCAATGAAATCCACTCTAGCACCCTTATCTTCTAGACTTGAAATGGAGAGTAAATTCTTATGCAAACTTGGAAAAAATAGGATGTTGTTGAGATGAATATTACCTCCATTCTCTAGTTCTATCGAGGTTGATCCAATTCATCTTACGGGGTAGCTCTTACTATCTCCAAGTTCTACGAATTAAGAAGATTTTCCTTTTGATAATGTCTTTAGTTGCTTCTGATGACCAGTGATGTGTCTTGATGCACCACTATCGATCACCCAAATGTTCTCATCTTGAAATGTGTCAGTGAGTACCGACAAGAGTCCTTCATCCTTTGTCTTGGTTTCTTCCTTATTTGGAGTAAATATAATATTCCATGCTTCCTTGATACCTTTCTTGAGATAGCTTGTTGTAACCTTTTAACACTTATTGAGAAACTTCTTCAATGTAGTAGAGATCTTCATAATGCCCTTAGCCAATGTTAGCTCTAATACCATGTCGAGAAATCTAAAGGGCAACGAATGGAGTGATTTCTCTTTCTTTGATAAATGCTTGAGAGGTATTTTTATTTATATTACTTATTAGCTTAACTTATTATTATTATGTTTATGTATCATCAAATAGCTACCAAAACCAAGAAGAAAAAGAACACGGAATATAGGTTGCAATTCAGGGCCAAAACCTCTCCACTTGAGAGGAAAACCCACAAATATCTTCTCTTTCTTATAGATTCTTCAATTGATGAATTCAAATACCTTTAGACTAAGATAAATACCCTCCAAGACCAAGTCCAACCTTTCCAGATGATTTTATTTCCTTGTCCAAGTCAAACCGAGTCAAATCTCTTCCAGTTGGACAACTTCGACCTCGAGTAGTAGAATTTCGGCCTCCATTGCAAACCTGAATATTTTTTCCCTCTTGCAGTTGTTGCTGCCACATGTGTGAGCTCCTTTTAGCCTCCCATGACTTCCTTAGTCCTTCTCTTGGATTTCTCTTACTTCTGGAGCTAGAGGATGGCTTCTTTTGACCTTCATTTGACCTTTTTTCCTTCTCTTCTTCAAGATTGAACTTGTAGAGGAAAACACTAGATCTGTTGCAGAAACCCTAGCCTTCCTTTGCACATGTGAGAGAGAAATAGCCCAAAACCAAGTCTTCTTTGTCCTCTTCCTTCTTCGTTTCCTTCTTCCTCTTCTTCCTTCGCTTGAATGAGTGAGAGATGAATGTGCTCCAAGGAGGTCGAGACTCCTCCTTTATATAGGCTTATCAAAGGTGGACATGGCTCCTCAAATTAGGTTGACTTGCCAGCTGCTCAGATGACTTGATCTTGGAGGTTATTTTGACACTTTTAAAAATATAATTTTCTTTACAAGTTACAATGTGCCCAAAGGGGTCTTAAACTTATGACAATGACTCTTTTGACTCCTTGGCCTAGGAAAAACCCTAGAAGCACTCAATGGGTGCTTGACCTATAAAATAAAAAACCTTGACTGTGAAACCCATGCTCCAAAAATAATAATAATATTATTATTTTTCTTTCATTTTACAATTTACAAGAATCAAAAGTACATTTCATATTTATGAATACCGAACCTAGTTACACATTTTTCAACACCTCCATGTGGTCCTTCCAAGCAACATAATTTGAGCTTCCCTCAAGGGAATACTCTAGCCTTAGTCCATAGAATCCTTATAGCTCTGAAGAATTTATCTTGTAAATTTGATCCCCCTCCAATGAAAAATTCAAAAAATCTATGCTCTATAGTGAATCTTGCTTTGATACCATGTAGAAATTAATGTGTAGATTCGAAACCGCTAATGAAATTTATTAAATCATAAGATTCCAAGCTACTCTACTTATCTACAGAATTTAATTCACCGTCTAGGACACAAACCATGGACATGCAAAAGGAAACATCACACATGCACAGAAATTTATCTAGGGAAAAGCAACTGCTCAAAACCCCTTCCTATATGTATTACATTAATCAGCGAACAAAGATTAAATACATATGACTGCTCAAGCATGAGAATAACTTGCAAGTTTACATTCTATCCCTATGTTTGACTAACTTAATTTGGATAACACAACCAATTTTCAAGCCCTCCAAGATCCCATTTCCTTGTGTTGTTCCTCTAGGAAATTGGCCCCTATTATTTAGGAATTTCCCACTATTGAATTGCGCAATTCCTCTAGGACATTCCTCTGACTACAGTCACCACCTGTGCGCATTGAAATATGCTACAACTAATAGTACACTGCCTTAGAATCTCCATCTCAACTAGGTAACTTGAATTCTCTGCATGCAATAATTATTTTAGGCTAATTGATCAGTTAACTAGTTGATCACTAAGTGTGGTTGAATTTCCACTTCCACGACTTGACCTCCACTAGTTCTTCTGACAGTTAGAACTAGTTTAACTGACAATAAATCAAATTAATTGAAATAGATTGCTACAAATTATAAATAAATCATATTGAATTGAACTCAAGCTTCCCCAACTCGAACTAACTAAGTTAACTGAGTGACAAGTGCCATGTCAACTCAATTAACTACCTCCAAGATTTATGTTGAAATAGAAATTCGAATTTTCTTTAGTTTGACCAAGGCAAAGTCAAACTGAGATTTTCTCACTGATTTTTCAACAATCATGAATTATATATATATATATATATATATATATATATATATATATATATATATTATATATATATATATATAATATATATATATATATATATATATATATATAATATATATATAATATATTATATATATATATATATAATATATATATATATATATATCTTTATAGTTCAATATATATATATATTTTTATAGTTCAATATAAAAATTTGATTGAATTGTTCATTTTTAAAGTTATAATTGTAGTAATTATTTTACTAAACAAAAATTTTCATTAAATTTGTTAATATTTATTATTTATTTTTATATTTAGGAATTTTAATTATGATTTGATGTACATTATAATTTAATTTAATTATTATTAACTTGTTATTTTTTTGTAAGTCAAAATTCTATTCATCTGGTAAAAGAGATACACATCCGAAGTAACAAAAGATAGGTGGTCTCACGCTAACCAGGTTTGTTGACCATTGTTTGCAGCATGTGACAAAAATACAAAAATGAGACTAAGGACATTGTCTATAAACAAGAAGGCCACAAATACCAAACGAGAAACAAAACATAGAAAACACCTGAGGGCATGCTAGTCACCCAACGTGATGGATGTTGGGTTATCCATGTTTGTTCTTGGAGGAGGCGGAGGGCAGAAGTTGCACTATAATTTCCCTTCGAAGTGCACCATCCATGTCTCTAGCTTTTCCACTTTTTCTGAAAGATGGTTTTGGCCACGCCATACCACCACCACACACTCTTTAACCTGGCACTAAAATTAATGCATCATATCCATGGTGGCCACAATCTCAGCATGCTCCTCACATCAGATCCTTTCAGCTGACTCCACCCAATCCAATAAAGTTTGAATTAACTCGTGACAATTCTCTAGACAATAGTGTTGAATAACCCACGAGCTAGGAGCTAAACTTATGCCAGAACCCCGGTTGACCTTGCCACCACATCATTGAGGTTGTTGAGACCTTCCTCCATGACAGGTCACATGCTCGTTGCCGCCTCAGCCACCACGTGCTCCAACATCCATCTGTCGGGAGCGATTGATAGTCTTGCCACCCCAGTGTGTCCCAGTTGCCACCATTCCCAACTCCACATATTGAATTGGCCTATCCTGGTCCCTGTGCCCCCATTGAGCTTGGCTTGGTAGGGAGGGAGGAAAGCCCACGCTGAGGAGAAGGTTGCATGTTGAACAAAACAACAACACCACTACTTGTACCTGGCTCAAGAGTGCCAAAGCAACCAAAAACCTTCAGGGCCCGCCCCATTGTAAATCGCCAAGACCGCCTCACCTAGAGCCCAAACCTCCCATCAACCAAAATACTCAACAGAGAACCACATGCAATAACCTGACTACTGCCTCCATTAATTGTACACTCCAAGTTTCCAACCCTTCAGAGTGTTGAGAGCTTGAGAAAATAGAGATAGAATGGACGGGTTAATCTCACCCCTGGCCGAAGCTCCCCATGGGGCCTCTTGTAGACCACACCAACATACCTCCACAATAACCTTCAGGGAGGCAATTATGTTATCCCCATAGCACACAAGAAAACACCCACTAAGACATAAGGCATGCCAATTCTTAGTCCAAATGCTTGAGACAGAGTATCCCATGTATAACCACTGCCACCCCCGGCAACACCACCAACTATACCACCTCCAGTAACCTCTAGTAGACCAACAACTCACACCTTATAAATTCCAACCTAACTAGAAATACCAACTCACCTAAACCACCTTAGGTCGCATTGTGCATCCGCAGAAAAGCACGGGGTGCTGCTTTGTAGAAGAAAAATGATAAATTTACATTGCTAAGAGTCGGAGGGGAAACTCAACAACTACCACCCTGCTCTAAAAATCCACTGTCGTTGCTTACATTTTCTTACAGAATACCAACCGAGAGCACAACATTGAACTGAAACGCCAACACAAAAGCCATAGAAATTACCCATCCCGCTCCTTAGCTCTTTTCCATCCACACTCGACAAGACATTAAGATGTTTGACATGAGCACCTTTATGCCCCCAATACGTTAATTTAGATGAGAGGATAGGGAGTTTGGTCTTCCACCTACACACCAGTTATTTGCGGTCACGGGACTCGGTTTGCCATGTGCTCCAAGATTCTCACCCCGATTGCAGAATTAACTTGTTATTTTTAATTGTAAGTGAAATTTTATAGTATATCAAAAATATGTGATTGTGGTCACAACATTGCAGTAATAATAGAAAATGTTTAAAGGTTAATTTATGGATAATAAAACATAAACCAATCCTTCCCTCATTATAGTGAAAAAAGGGAAATATCCAAGTCAAAACCTTCAAACACTTAATCTGACTACTTCCTGAGTAAATGAGTATATTTTTACGAATTACTTGCACAAATTGATACAAAAACAGAGCATAATCAATGTTTCATCTACGTGAACCACTCAAGAAAACCAAGGGAGTCTAGAGTTTGTTGGGAACTAGAATTTCTTCTTTGCGGCGTTTAATATTTTTGTTAGTGAAGGGGATGAGTACATTTTTTTTCTTTAACGCTTTTGCAAAGGAAGGAGAGGAGGGGGCTTTGTCACCTTCCTCCTATTTTTCCTTTTTTTGAGAATGAATCTTCTTGGTCCATAACTTGGGCCTTAACTTGTGAATATTGGGAACTAACTTTTGTAGGAATTGTATACGATTTTCAATGATCTATATTCTCCAATTACGAAATATTTACTAAGAGTATATATTTAATGTCAGGACAATATTGAGCAGAGATGGAAAATGATAAATTGCAAATGGTTAAGATACATTTTGTTTTCTTTCATCCTCCCATCGACTAGATGTATGAATAAAATGTTTTCCATCTAGGTGGAGCATCAAGCGATCATCTATATTTTGGGAGGCTCTCTATCTTCATTTAAAGTGAAATCTTAAGATATAATGGTTTATCAAGACAAAAATCATTCTTTCATAAGCAAAAGCATGGTAAACATAGTCTTCAATACATCTATGGGATCTATCCTAGCTAGAATTGACGACAGCTTGTAAAACTTGATATCGCTAATCTCTTTCACTTCCTCCTATGATTACAAAGCTCCAAGTTTATTATTGGTGACAGGATCTAGGCATGAATCGAGATTTGAGGGAGGTTGAGGCTTGTTGGCTCACTTAAACCCCCTGGGGCCTGATTATTTTTCTTTCTTGAAAGCATTTTAAAACCTTTCCTGTGATTGTTTTGAGGGGTTGGATTTGGCTTAGAAGATGACGAAGAATCTTCGACATTTTGAATTTTTTTGAAAAGTGCCCATACTCATGACAAGTGTTACATTTGGAAGTAACATGCTCATAATCAATAAAATGAAGGTGACTCCAACCTTCCAAATCAAGATAAATTTCCTAATGTAATCCCTTATCAAAAATATATTTTTGCACATATTCTAGCACAAGTGAATATATTTCCTTTAGGCTTTGCATGGGTTATTTATTGGCCCAATTTTTTTCCAATTTATTTGAAAGTATCAACACCCCAAAATAAAATGTCGAGGTGTGAAAGTATACCAAACATGGGTAGAATAAATTTTCATGTTCGTATTGAAGTCAAGGGCCTAGTGGGTTAGGAACATTACCTTCGAACCCATGTCATAAGGACCATATTTCAAGATCTAGTCCCTCGCTTCTCTGCTTTTGAAAATAAATATATAAAATCATTTACCACATTAAAACACGATAACATGATCGTTATCCCCCTATTCTTAGCATCCCATTCATACACAGATTTAATACTAGGCCAAAGCCCTATAAAGTTACCTATTAATCCATTTTACCTCAAATTACTGATATTCTAAGTTTCCACAGAGGATGTTAAGTCTAGTTTGGGAATGGCGTTAAGAGTTAATCTTGCGGACAAAACCAACCTCCCTAGAAGCCTAAGACTTTCTAGTGACAAACAAGACAATTAAGAGCAATCCTTCTCTAAACATGCATTTATCACAAGAGAAACCAAGTGTTTTAGATCCTACCTATAGTGCAACGCTGTTGTAGCAGTGTAGCCTCGTTGATCCAGATGAGCTCCTCCTTCACTTTGAAACCTGCATTCACTAACAATCAAACGATTACATAGCACCTAAATATCTCATAAAATAAAACATATTCAACATATAGACCAAGGAGTATATGAAACAACTCATTAATAACAAATTGTTGAGAAGAATGGACTTATTTGTATTAATAGGAAACAAAGAAACCATTACAACCTGAGCCTTGGTGTTGTGCAAGTTCCTCCCAGGGTCCAGCAAGAGTTTTCCTTTACTTTGATAAGCTCACCCACTTCCAAATGAAACAAGAAAGATGGTAATCTCTCCTCACAAGCTTCTACAAGGAAGTCCTAATTCCAACAGCATCTACCCTTTGGAATGTTCAGCTTTCAACCTCCCCTCCTCTGGCCCAAGGCCTGTATTTATAGTGTTCTAGAGGAAGTTATTCAGTTCCAACATCAATGGGATACTCCCTCTTTTGGATGGGGTAGCTCCTCTCTTGATTGGATAAGTTCCTCTATCATAGGGATGCATGAACCATCTGGAGGCGCTCAATACACGTCAAACACTCTTCTAGAAGGCTCTAGAAGTGACCACGAGTAACTTTTTTAAGATGAAACTCGCGCCGTTTGACCTTTACAGGGGTACGCACCCATCCTTTGGCTTACAGAGCGTACAAGTATGCAGGTACAATGAGTTTGGGATGCGTACACGCAGGGAAGGTAGAGAGAACCTACGTACCCAGAGATAAACATGTTTTTTAGCGACTTTCTCTCTTTTTTGAAGTTTGACATGGAGAGCAGAGGTATTAGGCTTGACAAGGAGGATAGTATGACTGTTGATGGAGCCATACTAACTGCAGATAGTCATGGTGACAAATTTTAGTGTAACAGATTGCCCCCTAAAGTGCGAAGCCTGTAATAGATTAGGGTTTTATATCATCTAGGAAGGGTGAATTACTTTATCATTTCAAGGATTATCTCGTGGAGAGCCCAGTTAGAACTTGCAATTTTCAACACAAAATACATGTATAAGATTATGTCATCGCTGAGGTAGGCATTCCCATACTCAGATCAAAAACTTTAACTAATAGACTAACTACTACTCTGATACAGGAATGATTTCATAGTACATCATAATCATAGACTCGTGTAGACACAGTATGGATGCCGCCATCTGTTTATAATTGGTCTACAATATAATGAATACAAAACTCCTCGTAGCCTGGATGGTGGAAACTAGATCCAGGGTCTTCATCTCTACTTCCCGAATTGGTACGATTCTAGCCATGCGAATAAATGGGTCGATGTCGAACATGGTAGAAACCACTTGATTACCAGTCAATGATGTAAACTGTTAACAAGCGTGAGAGAGACCACCAGTGATGTCAATGGTTCTCAAAGTACCCAGCACAATCCATGAGATGTGAATGAATGAGTCGATGTCGAACATTTCATGGAATCCTTCGATGGCAAGTCAATGATGAAAACTGACGTCGAATGCGAGAAACCTGCCTTTGATGCATGCAGACCTCAAGGTACTGACGATTTCTAAGTCAACTTTCTAGATAATGTGCTGATGTCGATAGAAAGCGACTCGTCGCAAGCAAGCCCACAACACGAAATCATAGTTCAAGTTGAAGAAATGTTGCTACAAGGACTAACTCAATGATGACACAATGAATGATAGGTATTTTGTGGTTGAATGTTTTGTTTCAGACCTCTTGAGTACATAATGACACAACAGATGGTTTGGCGACGAATGACTCAAAGTTGACTCCCATAACCCGGCTAAAGATGTCAAATGATCTTGGTCAACTGTGAGACAAGGGATTTCCCAACCCAGGTGAATGAATTAGTGTCGTGTTCAAGAGTGGTAGTAAGGTTTTATTTCTGAGGCAAAAGGATATCAAATAGGCTCATTCTTCTCATTCTTCCCCCACCATTTCTGGCAAGTACCTCTTTATTTTTTTTTACAAGCTTGAGGAGGATAACATATGCTTGTTTGTAAGCTCATCCTTCGGATGAGTCCAACTTAGTTTTTTTATTCGAACCCTAAGAAGGAGTGGTCCATTCCTGTTTGTAATAGAAAAGGTCCTTTATTGTGAAATTTTAACGAGTCCAGTATAGGAGAAACTCGGCGTTTTTCATATTTAGAGAGTCTGAAAAACTTAGAAGACTCCAGATTGAACTTTTTCGTAAATTTGTGTCTCATAAGCCCGAAAAGGTATAAAATAATACCTAGGAGAACCGCTTGATCTTGCGACCAAGGAGTACTTTCATAGTTAGTGTCTTTGACCTGAAAAGTAAAAAGCGATCAGGGACACGTCGTTTTATTTCCAGTATCGAATTTGAAACGACAAAAATCCGGCAATCTTTTCCTGTTTTTACGGTCAGAAAAGGGCGATAAGGGGACCGTCTTTTAATTCCGTTTTAACGAGTGTAAAAGAAACGCTCGGCAATCTTTTCATTTTTAGGAGTCAGAAAAGGGCTTAAAAGATGACTCTGATGTTTTGGTTCGTGAAAAATGACAAGTTTCCCTGAAAATCCCTTTGTCCTGCACAAAAACGACACATTACTCATACCTGTTTAAGATAAGCAAAAATACATTGAAAAATGTCCTTCCATGGTGAAAAATAAACAAATTTAGTATTTATTCATCCAAAAAACCTATAAAAAGACTTTTTACCATGTCATTTTTACCATTTTACTGTTGAGGGAGAGAAAAGGGCTTTTGGCAAGAAACTTCCCGTGGACTTTGCGGAGAATCTGACCGTCGGAATCGAGCGCTGTCTCTTTCAGGTATTCCACAACATCCTCCTCTTCATTTTCATCCGTTTAGAATTTTAATTTTAACCCTTGTTTGATTTTTTGGGGGCTTTGGGGTTTTGGCATGCGCTCCTCGGGGTACACAGGTGTCCCATGGGTAACCTACGTACCCCGACATTTTCCTTAAAGGGAAAATGCTCGGGGTACGCAACCTACCTTCAGACCAGGTGCGTACCCATGCTCTGTTTCTGAAGGCGGGGTGCGTACCCCGTGCGAAGCGCATTTTAAAACCCTAACCTTCAAATTGAACCACAAATTTTTTATTTCATGGTTTCTAATGCTTATTTATTGGTGTGTAGATTGCCCACCATGCTTGATTGGCGTGAATGAGAGCACGAAGATGTTGATTTGGCCGTGCTAAATCACCAACCTACCATTGATGCGTTAAGAACATGCGGTCTTTTCAAATACTAGGTCATACCTGGCATGAGGGCCCAGGTGCCATTTTTAGAGTGGCTGGTCGAGAGATGGAACGTCCAGGATCAATGTTTTTACATTGGAGGCCACCAACTCGAGATAGAGGCCTCCGACATATATTTTCTCACTGGTTTGACCAACAGGGGTGAGCACCTATCTCTATTCGGGACTAGGCCGGGTGGCCAATCCCTTGCTAGCCTCTAGCTAGAGTGGTGCAACAATCAGAACCAGGAGAAGGGGATAGAAATCAAGTTCATATCCCGGCCTGAACTTATGGTGATTGCTTTCACAGTTACCAGACTCTGTGGCGCAGCTGCTTTATACCTTGCCACCAGGTCCCAGATGCGGATGGCGATAGATTGCTACCGAGGTACCATTTTCAACTGGTGCGATGCTGTACTGGCCAATATGAAGGGCCAGTTGACTAGGGCAAAGAATGGACAATCAAAGAATTTTAGATATGGGTCTTTGGTTGTGAGCTTTGCCTTAGAGAGAGTTCCTATGTTGATCCCACAGTAGCTTACAGTTGGGGTTGGGCCTCCTCGGGAGCCGAAGTTGATGCGATGGGTTGCGGTTATGGCCCGGCATCCTAATGAGGGAGCGGAAGTCGTCCAATTTCCTACAGGTTACTTTCACTGGTTAGAGAACCAGGTCTTTGTTATTCAGGATTTTCTGTATGCTGGAATGGATTTTCGTGGTGATCCGGACATGGTTCTTCCACAGGGAGAACAATGGGATGACAGAGGTATATTCATTTTTCACAATTGTTTTAATTTATCTATATTTTTTTGTTTTAAAACAACGTTTCAAAACTGATAGTAAAATTTTCAAAATGCAGATGTAGGCCCATGGCGTCCAGCCGATCTCCGGCCTTTTGAGAGAAGACATCCAGTTGCAGCGCTACCGGCCCCACAGGACGCGGCTGCAGAGACGCTAGCTGAGTTGGAGCAAGATCTAGAGTGTCTGATGGCAGATATACCAGAGACAACCATAGATGATATTCCTATCAGGCTTCAGCGATATGTAGTCGCAGTCCCAGGACCTTTTAGGAGGTTCTTGTGTAGGGTAGCCCGTGCAGTGGTGTCGTATAGGGAGCAC